>VATE01000276.1:0-17313 GCA_008065195.1 Metschnikowia amazonensis | reverse complement strand
TGGTATGAATAATTTTGTAATATTGGTATGAATAATTTTGTCGCACTGGTATGAATAATTTTTTCGCATTGGTATGAATAATTTTGAAAAATACTGTATTAGTATGAATATTTTTGCGCATTGGTATGAATAATTTTGAAAAACACTGTATTGGTACGAATAATTTTGAAAAAGACTGTATACTGTAATTATCGCATGGTTTGATACAGTCTTTTTCAAAATTTCATACCAGTGCGACAAAATTATTCATACCAATATTTCAAAATTATTCAAACCAAATACAAGTTCTTATACACAAGATAACATGGAAACTAATTTAGTTTTGTCGCTTTTGAAGCATGATTGTAAGACTCCAAGAATATTATGAATGAGCAATCGTCCAGATATAAAATTTCTGTTTACTGAATTCTATTAAAAGTTGGTGTGAAACATTATGCTATTTGGTATGAAAAATTGTCGCACTGGTATGAAAATTTTGAAATATTGGTATGAAAAATTGTCGCACTGGTATGAAAATTTTGAGAAATAGTGTACCAATATTTCAAAATTATTCATACCAATGCGAAAAAAGTATTCATACCAATATTTCAAAATTATTCATACCAAATGTCATGATGTTTCACACCAACTTTTAATAGAATTCAATAAGCTGAATTCTAAAATCTGAAGATTGCCTCATATATTTATTTAGGGGTCAGTTTCCATTTTATGGTGTATATTAAAACTTGTATTTGGTTTGAATAATTTTGAAATATTGGTATGAATAATTTTGAAATATTGGTATGAATAGTTTTGAAATATTGGTATGAATAATTTTGAAAAATTCTGTATGAATAATTTTGTCGCACTGGTATGAATAATATTGAAAAATAGTGTAATTCGCATGGTTTCATAATTTTAAAAATAGTGTAATTCGAATGGTTTCATAATTTTAAAAATAGTGTAATTCGCATGGTTTCATAATATTAAAAAATAGTGTAATTCGCATGGTTTCATAATTTCAAAAATAGTGTAATTCGCATGGTTTCATAATTTTGATATACTGTAATTCGAATGGTTTCATAATTTTGTACTGTAATTGTCGCATGGTTTGATACAGTCTTTCAAATTATTCATACCAGTGCGACAAAATTTTCATACCAAATGGCGTAATGTTTCACACCAACTCTTAATAGTTTTCAGAAAACATATTTTATATCTTGCTGATTACTATTACATTCTATTCTTGGATTCTTTCAATCAGCGGTGGAAACAGATAAAACTAAAGAAGTTTTCATGCTGTATATTAAAACTTGTACTTATGAATAATTTTGTAATATTGGTATGAATAATTTTGTCGCACTTTCATAATTTTGTCCACTTTCATAATTTTGTCCACTTTCATAATTTTGTCCACTTTCATAATTTTGATATACTGTAATTTGTTAGACGAGGTATGCTACCGTTATGGGCAATTATAGCCTAGAATATGCAGTCAGAAACTCAGCAGCATCCTCAATCTCCGTACTACCGCCACTCTGAAACTTAGTGATGTGACATTCTCAGTTCCATCCTACTACCGCTCGCCTGAAACATTTGGTCACTAACTTAACTCCGGGATGCATATAATCCCGAAGTCTATATAAGTTAACCTGATTTCCCTTCAAAAGGAATCATGCACGAATAAATAAACAATGTGGCATTTGAAGTCATCAAAGAATCTAACATAATTTGCATGGTTTCATAATTTATAGTGTAATTTGCATGGTTTCATAATTTCTGTAATTCGCATGGTTTCATAATTTTTTACTGTAATTCGCATAGTTTCATAATTTCTGTAATTCGCATGGTTTCATAATTTATAGTGTAATTCGCATGGTTTCATAATTTATAGTGTAATTTGCATGGTCTAAATAATTTATACTGTAATTCGCATGGTTTCATAATTTCTGTAATTCGCATGGTTTCATAATTTCTGTAATTCGCATGGTTCATAATTTATAGTGTAATTCGCATGGTTTCATAATTTATACTGTAATTCGCATGGTTTCATAATTTATACTGTAATTTGCATGGTCTAAATAATTCTACATGGATACATGTAGATCCTCAGAAAAATCAATGAAACGTAATCCTAAAGTTTTCGTCTTCTGTTCATATCTCCCAATTAGCAATACATACCTTGGGTTCAATTTGCGATTGCTTCAGTCACTTACCCAAGACCATTGATTCAGAGTATGACAGCCACGGCTTGCTTTATGAAGAGGGGTAGTTTCATGACCGTCGACGATGTAGAACTGGACTTCACTCACTAAAGGAACACCAAAGGTCAAACAATCATAAATCCCTCCACCATCTCTGGACACTCGTATCACGCAGTCTCAATAATTTCTTCACCTGACCATATACCAACATTCCACAGACACCCAGTCTGCTAAAGCCAAAGAAGGATTTCAATTTCTTGCAATCGCACGAATCGCCTAATCGAAAGATTGTGGCTAGTCTGGATCAATAGCAAAGCCTATATAAAATAGTCCACAACAGCGTTCTTCGTCGTCACCTGTGTCACATCCAGCTTCAGCGCATCAAACACCTTATAACTCCTCAGCAAGTCATCGTCTATGGTCAAAATCGACGCAACGTTTCCGCAGCGGTAGCAATAGTTCGGCGCAGACCACACCGTCACCAACGCACCGTCAAACATCTCCTTATAGCCCTCCATCACCAACTGGTGAGCGCGAGCAATGAGCGAAATGTCATTTTTATAGGCAAATTTCTTCACCTCGTTGCGCCCAAAAAGGTAGCCTGCCCCTCGTGGCGAAAGCAGCCAGCCTGCCACATCGTCCGGATCCGACCATAAAAGATCACACATTCCACCCTCGTGCGGCACCTCCTGTTTGCGATCCAAGCGGCGGATTTCGTCCAAAGTATCCACATCCGGTGAGAGTCCCCCATGCACGCAGAAAACGCCCCCTTGACCACCAACAACCGCACCCAACGAGATGTAGTCAAACACTTCGCAACAGAATCGCCACACATTCACAGACCCATATTTTCGAAGACATTCATCGTAAAACCCGTACACCGTGGTAATTTGCCGCAGCTCGTGATTACCCCTGATGAGCGTGATTCGATCGGGGTAGCGGATTTTGAGCATTAATAGTAGGAGCAAGCTTTCGAGAGAATAGAAACCTCGGTCCACGAAGTCGCCGAGAAAGACGTATTGGGTTCCGGGGCACTCGCCACCGGTGTGGAAGAGAGTGATGAGGTCGTGAAGCTGGCCGTGGATATCGCCACAGATGGTCACGGGCGGGTGGATTTCCTGGATGTTGGCCTCTTCTACGAGGATTTCGATCACCTGGCTGCATATTTGCTGCACGTGGTGCTCGGGGATTACCCGGCACGCCCGGACATCGTCCATAGTTTTATCTAGATCGATCATGGATGAGGTTGGCGCAATGCACGGGGTATAACTATGATTTGTTGGTTTATTAGTGTATGGTAGCGCGTCTGGAGCGCGTAAGTGAGTATAGAACTAGTGAGCATGGCCTTCACACCCGTACATCCGAGAAGAGAAGAGAGATAACAAAAGATCAGAGATAACAGAAGACACCACTATCAATGCACGGACTGCTTCCATGTCGGAAGTGTGTACTTCACAAATGACTTCTGCAACTGCTTCCTGACTGTAATCTTCTGTGCCCCCACAAAACTGTCAATGCTAACTTTGATGGCTCTGTTCAAGTCACTTTGGCTGACAAAGTCAGAGAGTCGCATGCGAGCAAATGCCTCCGCTATACGAATGATACTCTCCAAGTGACGCACCGTAATAGGAAATGAACCTGTGGAAATCGATTCCCGACGCAAGTCAGCGTAAACCTTGGCCACCTTGTCCATGTCCATTTGTTGCAACTTGGGTGATACTCGTGTGCGGGCAAAATTGATGTATTTTGTAAGCATCTCTTGTGGAATGGGCGAAATCTCCGACTCCTTTTGCCGGTTGCTGGCAGAAATTCTTTCTCTGCGCGTGCTTCCATCTTCCATATTCTCATCCTCGTTGTCTGCACCATTTAGTATCTCCTCTTCGATGGAAGGGTGCGAACGCATATGGGAGTCAACCACAAATGATGCTAGTCTCTCATCTGCCTCCGGATTCACAATGTCTCGTACAACACACAAGATATCAAAACGGGACAAAATTGGTTCCGTCAAATTCACATTTTGTGATAATGGGATGGTGGAGTTGTACTTGCCTCCAATGGGGTTGGCTGCCGCAATAATCGAGCACCGCGCACGAAGAGATGTGACAATTCCTGCTTTGGAAATAGAAATCAGCTGTTGCTCCATGGCCTCGTGAATGGAAGTTCTGTCCTGATCATTCATTTTATCGAACTCATCAATGAGACACGTGCCTTTGTCTGCAAGCACCAAAGCACCGCCTTCCAAAGTCCACTCTCGTGTGATGGGGTCTCTTCTAACCGATGCTGTAAGACCCACTGCCGAGGCACCTTGGCCTGTCGCGAAAACGGCTCTGTTGGCGGTTTTTTCCGCATACTTCAAAATCTGCGACTTGGCTGTTCCAGGGTCTCCTAGCAACAACACATTGATGTCTCCACGAATCGAGTGTTTTCCATTGATATCCTTGGCCACACCTCCAAAAAGTGAACAGGCAACCGCGGTCTTGATGTCTTTGTGACCATAGATGGATGGCGCCATGGATGAGATGATCTTGTCAATGATGCCTCTTTCTCGTGAGAGTTTCCGGAACTCTTTTTCATCTTCTTCCACCCATCCCGAACCCTCTCCGGCCCCGTAATCTCCTGCTGCAGAAGCTGATTGGCCACCGGCTTCTTTCCTTTTAATGGAATTGGCCTCAATGATCGTCGCAAAAACAGGAAAACCATTGCGTGCATTAAGATGTCCATCGTAGTTGTTCTTGTACACTCCCACAATCTCCACATCTTCTCCGGGCTTTGCAGTGTCCACCAAGTCCGATAAAAGAATGATTTCCCGGTGCCGGGGCAATCTGCCTGCAGGCACAGACCCCGGTGCCTCTTGCAACGTTATTCTTTGGTAGTTGCGGTACAAAGTCTTCTCAGAGTTGAGTTTGAAAGGTCCCTTGGCGTGGCAGTTGGTACAGAAGTTGATCTTGACTTCTGTGTTTGCATCCTGGATAAATGGGCCCAACACAACGCCACACTTTAAACAGTCAAACTTGACGTACTTCAATTGGGGGAAAACTCCCGTCCGACGAGTCACCACTCCTGACACTTTCACCAACTGATTGAGATTTTTCTCCCGGAGGTCTCTCAAGCTCAAAAGATTGGGGAATTCCGTGATCCGCACGTGGATTTCCTGGTGGATCTGCGAGTAGTTCGGGTAGTGCAATTCCGTGGCCTCCATGGCAACAATGTCAAAAATCTTGAGCACCTCTGAAGGTGAAGATGCCAAAAATAACGCCAAGATGGCCTTCAGATCCGCTAAATGCGCATACGAAACATCCAACGACTCCAGATTCACCTCTCCCAATGTCCGGATCCGTGCACCGTACACACTGCGGCCCTTTTCATCTGTGTACTCCAATAAAAACGATTTGAGCTCTCTTGCTATGGACCGTGACACAGCTGGCTGCAAGATCCACTCGGTGATGGAAGGCGCCTTGACGTCCGCCAAAGACTCCAAAGATAATTCCTCGTGGAAAGGATCAATGTCCACATCATCCATAAAGTCGTCATCGTTTTCATCTTCAAATTGTCTTCTTCTCCGGCGCCGCTGAATGGGCATTCCATACTCGTTGACGTCGTCAGCGGCGTCGTCGAATTCATCGTCGTTCAAAAACGCCTGGTTCCGGCCTCGACTGTCAGATTTCTTGCCACCCAAGATTTCGTCTCGACGGTCCAATTGCGCTTCCAAACGTCTCCGCGTGCCGGCATCCATGGCCTCGTACTCTTCATCATCGATATTGCCATCTCCAAGGTCATAGTGGTCTTGTTCGGCATTTTCACGATAGTCTCTGCCCATATTGTCCATCAAGTCTTCGCCATCTTCGTCATCTGAAGGATTGAGGTCTGTGACATCATTGTAAACAATTTCTTCTTCTTCGTCGGCAAAAGGAATGGCGGGCGACGATGGGGGTAATTGGGGGCTAGACGCCAAGGAATTGGGCGCCGAGTCCGACGATAGATCTTCTGGCTCTGCCTGTCTCTTGCGGGGGCTGGACATTCTATAAATTGAAGTTGGATGGAAAGTGAGCTGTGATGCGTAGGTTGAGAGTCACTTTTGGCGTGACTTAAGGAATAATGTGAAGATGAAGCCTGGTGAAAAAGACGCGATTACTATTCCACTTTGGGTTAATTACCCACCGCGTAGCTCACGTGATGTACCAACTATTGCAAGTCGCACATTCCCCATCACGTGTTGTCCAGGGCTACCAACTGCCACTCCTGGCTGCAAAAGCCTTAGCCCCAAAGTTAGTACCAAGGGGATTTGTAGAAATTTCTTTAGCTGGACGATAATGTATGAGATTGGACCCCGAGCTGTGTAGTTTTCTGAGAAAATATGAAAATATTCGCTGAATTCTTGGGCGAACCCCCTCTTATTTATAGACCTGTGGTCACAAACAGGGGCATCATTCACATGCAAGAATAGAAGCATTAAATTCTTTTTCTTTCGAAATTTCTTTTACTGTAAGAGCTCTGAAACTCACCCCTTCAAACATGCATACATCTGCACGCATGAAACCACGATTCTCATATAAATATAGGGGGACCCTCAAAATTTGTAGTGTTTAAAATTGAAACCAACATTCTAAAAGGGGCCATATTTCTGAGAAGCTAGGGAATTTTCTAATTAATCAGTGCAAGACTGTATATAAGTTTATAAGCCCATAGATTCGACCCATTCAATCAACCAACCATCAACCAATTATCAACCATCAACCAACTATCAATCATCAACCAATTATCAACCATCAACCAATCATCAACCAAATATCAACCAAATATCAACCAAATATCAACCATCAACCAACCATCAACCAATCATCAACCATCCAACTATCAAATTCAGTTTTACCATGTCTCACCGCTCTTTATATAAAGGTGAGAAACAGAACTAGAGAGGTATTATGTGCAGGCATCTCGAACGCGCTATGTATCAAGTTTTAAATCAAGCACCCCTCCTATATTGAAATCAAAAAGGGTAGAATCCAAAACATCATCTCCATTACTCCACTAATTCATTGCACCGCTTCATCACTTTGTCACACTATGGAACCTGTTCAGGAAGGTGTCACTGCTGAAGAATATCTTGCCAGGCAAAGACAGCTAGAGCTTGAGGCCCGTGAAATCATGCCTTACGAGCCAGATACGTGTACTTATCCCAATTCACTTCGACAGCTTGTGTTTGCATGTTTGACCTGCAGAAATGAAGGTCTGTCTGTGGGAGTTTGTTATCTGTGTCTGATTCAGTGTCATTCTACGCATGATTTGGTGGAGTTGTTTTCGAAACGAGATTTCGTGTGTGACTGTGGAACGGAGCGTATGAAGGGTTGTGCATGTTCAATTCGAGAAAGGGGCCAGCCAGACCGGACAAGCCATTTGAATGGAAGCAATCCTATTGCTGGAGTTAAAATGAGAACCGGATCTGGCAGCGAAGATCGTAGGCCTTGGATAAAACTGAGTTTGGGGCCAGCCACCGATATTCCTAGCCTGGAAAATACGTATAACCAGAATTTTCAGGGCCGATTCTGTGACTGCAAAGTTCTCTACGACCCTGAGAAAGAAACCCAGACAATGCATCAATGTTTTTTTGGCGAGGCTTGCGGAGAGGATTGGTATCATGAAGATTGTATTGTGGAGACCAAGAGGGAAGAAACGGGGTGTGTGGATAAAGCAGGGGATGCGAAAGAGGATATGAAAAAAGAGATTAAAGAGGATGTGAAAAAGGAGATTAAAGAGGAGACGAAAGAAAAGATCAAAGAGGATTCGAAAAAAGAGATTAAAGAGGATACGAAAAAAGAGATTAAAGAGGATACGAAAAAGGAGATCAAAGAGGATTCAATTAAAGAGGATTCGACCAAAGAGGATACGAAAAAAGAAATCAAAGAGGATTCAATTAAAGAGGATACAAAAAACGAAATCAAAGAGGAATTTAAAGAAGATTCGATCAAAGTGGCTACAGATTTCGAGATTTACGAAAATCCCGTAAAAAATCAATCAAGTACCTCATCAACAGTCAAAAGTTCAAAAGTGCAGGCCCTTTTGCAAAAAGGCTTTTCGGAATTCGTCTGCTGGAAATGTGTGGATATGTACTCCAAAGCTTTTGATGAATTATGCGGGTTTCCAAAAATTGCCATCAGCTTACATCACGAGACAAATCACACAGTGCAGAATCTGAGTCAGGAACTGGTACTGCAGGCAGGGCAGGAACCACGTCGAAAAAGAGCCAAAAATGCAACTCCTCACTCAGTTTTCCTCCACAAGCAATTCCGGCCGCAGTTGTCAACGCTCAGTGATAGTCTTCCCGACACTTCGGCTCTAAAACAGCTTCTCCGCAACTATCCATTCTTCCACAAGGACGATCCTGTGTATGAACCACCAGAAGACGATACGGCATCCAACGCATCTGAAGGTTCTCTCTACGACTTGGGCTCCAGTGCCCTTCTGTCTTTGCCTGTGCCACAAGCACTCGAAGGGCTTCAAGCTTATGATACCATGAAGGAGAAACTCCGGGGATTTTTCAAGGGATTTGTGGATCAAAATAAGGTGGTGACAGAAAAGGAGGTGCGAGAGTTTTTTGGCAAGATGGAAGAGGAGAGACAGAAGTAGTACGGAGAATGTGATGGAGATGAATTTGGACAAGAGATTGAGAGTAGTGTTACGGATAATGTGATGGAGATGAATTTGGACAAGAGATTGAGAGAAGTAGTGTACGGAGAATGTGATGGAGATTTGAAATCAGGATTTGATTTAGAGAATTGATTCAAAAAATTACTTTGACGACCAGACAATGTATCAACAGTTAAGTTCATTTGAAAAATTGGCGTCTACTTCAGATATCACCTGACTTATGTCTTTATCAGTGGAGCTAAGCTCAAGTGAATGCAGCACTCAGAGCTGAAGTTAATCCGTATCCGGGAAAACATCAGTACATCTGTGCTATGATTAACCAAGGTGCTCCAGAGATTGGCTGCAAAGTCAATAAATCTCTAGTATCATCAAGTTGAGTGATGGTTCTCGTTGGATAATGACTCTGATGTCTTCTCATCACGTGACTCCCGATTATTCTCATCACGTGACACTTCTGTGACTCTATAAAGTGGGCAGCGCCCTTACAGATTGAAAAAGCCTTCACTCTACCAGTAATGTAGCCTTTGTGTGGCTCCTCAAGTCAGGGATGTACGGGTTTTATCAAGGGCACGGTGGCCGTTGGTCTGATACTCAAATACACTCGGCAACCGCTTATATGCAGTCGTGATATCAAATTTTGACCAGGTCTTTAGCAAGTCTTAATCTGTGTATAATTCGGTATGGAAAGTGGATTTTGTTATTGAAATTATCTCGAGGTGTTTCTACTTTTTGGTATTTTGAGATAAGGTTAGAGTTGAAGCTACATATTTGGCTGCGAAATACCCTGTAAGAAGCATGTCTAACTCCAACTGATTGTGAATATGAAGAAACTTGAATATATGATTCTTTGAGAAAGTTTGCAGATGCTAGAGGGGATGTAGGGTATATGTTTTTTATGCTCTAAATGTAGGATGTACGGTTCAACTAGGATGTACGGGTTTGTACAAGGGATGTAGGTTCAACTAGGATGTACGGGTTTGTACAAGGGATGTAGGTTCAACTAGGATGTACGGGTTTGTACAAGGGATGTAGGTTCAACTAGGATGTACGGGTTTGTACTAGGGATGTAGGTTCAACTAGAATGTACGGTTTACACTATACAGAGGCGGAGGTATGAATCTCATGATAAAATGGACTTCTATAAACTGTTCATATTGGCATATCACCGTTCTGAACAGGCTAAGAACTTCTTAACTTACGAGTCCTCAAACATCCGTACATCCGGCCACCATGTCCAGGTAATAGGACTCATAGTATTAAGGTGGAATCTCTTTTTAGGTCAACTAGATTTAATGCATTTAACAGCTAGAGAGGTACTATTTAGAACTATAGCTAGGTAACTGGGTCTAAATCTCAGTCTTTCCTTTTACAGTGTTGAAGTACAGTATTTTTCAAAAATATTCATACCAGTGCGACAAAATTATTCATACCAATATTTCAAAATTATTCAAACCAAATGGCATAATGCCCACCAACCTCAATAGAATTCAGTAATCAGAAATTTTATATCTCGACTATTGCATATATAAACTATTCTTGGAGTCTTCCAATCAACTGCCAAACTGGCAAAACTAAAGCATTCATGTTGTGCTGTATATTAAACCTTTTTTTGGTTTGAATAATTTTGAAATTAGTATAAATACTTTGGAAATTAGTATGAATACTTCTGAAATTAGTATGAATACTTTTGAAATTAGTATGAATAATCTTGACGCACTGGTATGAATAATTTTGAAAAATACTGTATTCAAATCATCGCGCTAATGTCAAGAAACAAAATTGTTCAAACTGGGAAAATTATACAAACCATAATTCAAAGATTTCGTCACCTGACCAAGTTTGAATATAGGATCACAATGGACTCAGTTCAGTTCCGTCAGTTTGACGTTGGAATAGAAGACTTCCAAATGTATAAGATTTCAGAATGAAATTTAATGAAAGTTGGTGTGAAACTAGTTGAAAGATGCGAATGGGTGCGAAATTTTGAACAGTGTTTTCAAAATTATTCAACCAGTGCGACTAAATTATTCAAACCAATATTTCAAAATTATTCAAACCAAATACAACTTGTTAAAATTAGTTCAGTTTTGGACCACTTGACTCACTCCTAGATGTATATATGAGGCAATTTTCAGATTCAAATATTGAACTTCAATAAAGTTAGTGTGAAACATTATAAATATTGAGCGAATGGATGCGAATTTTGAAATGTTGATTTGAATACAGTGTTTTTCAATATTCATACAGTGTTTTTCAATATTCATACAGTATTTTTCAAAATTATTCATACCAGTATTTCAAAATTATTCATACCAATATTTCAAAATTATTCAAACCAAATAAAAGTTTTAACATACAGCATATCATGAAAACTACTTTAGTTTTGTCCGTTTGCCCGTCGATGAGAAGACTCCGATAGTATACAGTATTTTTGAAAATTATTCATACCAATGCGCAAAAATATTCATACTAATATTTCAAAATTATTCATACCAATGCGCAAAAATATTCATACCAAGTACAAGTTTTAATATACAACATAACATGGAAACTACTTTAGTTTTGTCCGTTTAGCCGTAAATTGGAAGACTCTAGGAATGGTATATAAGAGCAATCTTCCAAATATAAATTTTCTGATTACTGAATTCTATTAAAAGTTGGTAGGAACCATTTTCCATTTGGTATGAATAATTTTGTCGCACTGGTATGAATAATTTTGAAATATTGGTATGAATAATTATGTCGCACTGGTTTGAATAATTTTGAAAAATACTGTAAACTAGCAATTCTCCAAATGAAGATTTCAGAATATTTAATTTGAATGTAAATTGAGTGAAACATTTTCTATTTGGTTTGAATATTTTTGTGGCACTAGTTTGAATAATTTTGAAGTATTGGTATGAATAATTTTGTGGCATTGGTATGAATAATTTTGTGGCATTGGTATGAATAATTTTGAAAAATACTGTACCAGTGCGACAAAATTATTCATACTAATATTTCAAAATTATAAACTAGTGCGACTAATTATTCAAACCAAATGGTATAATATTTCACACCAACTTTTAATAGTTTACAGTAATCAGATATTTTATATCTTGCTGATTGCTGTTACATTCTATTCTTAGAATCTTCCAATCAAAGGTTGCAACGGACAAAACTGAAGTAGTTTTCATGTAATGCTGTATGTTAAAACTTTTATTTGTTGTGATGTGAGGAGCATATGTGTCGTGCACTTAACCACCCTTTGTGCAAAGGGGGGGGGGTAAAGGGCTACAGCCGTCACCTCAACGTGTATCACCTGATTACTGGACTTCCCAGTTATGAAGGTGTTTCACTCTTATTTGGAACTTACACGACCGTATCCTACTTATAGGTGAGAAGGACCTATTCTATCTTATCTTATATACTACAAATTCTTTGAATATATAAGCTATACGAAGCTATACGATGTTGTTACTGAACGCTACTCAAGGGACTATCTCTAAAGAGTTCTTCAATAGACTTCACTCTTTTCTACCAGATGGCAGTGACTCCTACAAGGGCTGGATCCTCGATGAGGATTTACCTTTACCGGATATTGAATATGACTTAGAGGAAGTATCTTCACATTATTTGGTTTGAATAATTTTGAAATATTGGTATGAATAATTTTGTCGCACTAGTTTGAATAATTTTGAAATATTGGTATGAATAATTTTGAAAAGCACTGTATTTACATTCTCATTCTCGTTCTAAATTATTCTAAATTATTCTAAATTTTTCTAAATTATTCTAAATTATTCTAAATTATTCTAAATTATTCTAAATTATTCTAAATTATTCTAAATTATTCTAAATTATTCTAAATTATTCTAAATTCTATTCTCAGTATCTGACTTCGAATGACCTGACTCAAGTACTCTATCGGTGTTCATTACTCTGGAGAACAGACTCGACGTCACATAATTGACTCAATTCTATATCCTTGTATTTAAGCTGTGCAAATCCATTTAAAGTCAACTGAAACATACTCAGTTCCTGAAATCGTTAAGTAAATCATTATGGTGAAATAAAATCCTATATGTTTAATCGTGGGCTTGGTTCAAATAATATTTTTCTAGTACTTTGTATCAGGCCTATAATCAAGAAGTCATCATCACTAAGTATCCAATCTTGATCATAATATATCTCCGGATAAATGGACAAGGATGCTTCACTCCGGGCCATGCATTACCCGGGAAGAATCACCTCGTACATTACTGATGAAAAAAAGACTAATATTATTAAAATTTCAATCCTTTCTACGTCAAACCATTCTTCGCTTCTTTAACCACTGCTTAAAAACAGTGAAAAGAAACTCTTCTGTGGTAAACATCGATACCTAGTTCTAGACTTATTGTATGACTGCAAAAAGATTGCAGCACCACAATTTCACACATGGTCTCCCACTGCATTACTCACTGTGGCCCTAAGTGGCTTAACTAACGTTGATCGGACGGGAAACAGTGGTTTCCACTTGGTATGGCCGCAACCGACGGAAAATTCTACGAGCACTAGAAGTGAGTACTTCGTGTCAGTGGATTCTACTAACAAGGCTCAGCTCAGGCTCAGGCTCAAACCATACCACTCAGGAGGATGTGATGGTGTGAGTGTTAGTATTAAAGGAGACTTGAATACTAGGCGTTAGGTATCATGCAAGTGAACGCATGTGATACTCCCGCGCCAGGGAGAACTCCTAATAAGGACTTCTCCGGGCTAATGTGAAACATTGCGATGTTTCGCATCCCGAGAGCCCGCTGTTTCAAGAAATCCCTCAAGGGTTACCCGAAGCAGCCAGGAAGTATATAGAGCTAGCAGGTTCGCCTGATAAGATGAATCCCCAAGGGATCCCTCTAAGGCATATTACAGCATTCGAATATACAACTGATATAACTTTGTTTTATAAATCCCAAAGTCCTGCTCAAGTTCTAACATTTGGTAGCGCAGCTTAACATCGATAACAATCATGGAATCCATTCCTGTGCCTTTCTCCGCTACGTCTGTAGGAGAAGCTTCAGCATTGAACGACATCCGCGAGGCGATCCGTTCGCTTCAGAAACAGTCCGCAGAAGACCGAAAACTAGTCCGAGAACTAGTCTGTGAACTAGCCTCCTTGATGATGAAGTATAGAAGCTTCTGGACTACTAAAGATCGCCCAGCATCTGTGGAGAGTTCGAGTGGAACTGAGACGGAAGTTAAAGCAAAAGGTGATCCGCCAAAGTCCGAAGATCCAGGATATCAACCAAGGAAGGACAGATACTTTAGCTTGGAAAGTCGCTTTCATTTTGTCAATCCTATCACTAAGAAGCTGACTTATCAACAAGCGAAAGCGTCCATCGACTTAATTCGCGAAATTGTTGATTACTATGGAATGACCTATGGCGATTGTTTTGACGCCTTCCACCTCATTGCTCCTGATTATGAGCTGTGGGTGAAGACCTGGCGACAAATCAATGGGTTCAAGTTTGAACAGTTTTGGACCATGATAGAGGGATTCCTACTCGAGATTAAAACTCATGCTCCGGCCCGGAATCCGCACCATCTCATGCTTTTAGCATGCAAGCAGACCGGTACCCTTGAAGAGTATCACGAAGAATTTGGTCGTTGCTATCTGCTTACAGATCTCGACTTTCGAAATGACGAGATTATCCTCATTATTTATTTGCATGGCTTGAAACCTCACTTGACCGAAAGTTTGGTGCACGTGCCACTTAAGAATTATGAAGAGGCATATAAGGTCCTTTGTGAAAAGAAGGCTACCATGGTCTTCAACTGGAAAGGTCCACGAAGAGGTAACCAGAAAGGTCCAAAAAGGTCCACAAAGAGGTAACCAGAAAGGTCCATAAAGGTCCATAAAGAGGTAACCAGAAAGTCCACAAAGAGGTAACCAGTCCAAGTCCAATAAGGCTCATCTGACCCAATCGGATAAGAAGGCTGATAAAGACCGGTCCTTTAAGAACCAAAACTCAGGAACTTCGACGAGCTCAAATCAATCACAGAAGTCGTCAAAAAAACTGATACAGCGAAATGGACCAACGCTGATCGACAGAAAGGTTTGAAAGGAAGTACTGATCGATCCATACTTCAAATTGCAGATGAACTGGAGGAAGAATCGTCCGCCGCGGTACTGGACGACGACGCTGAAAGGCCAGACATCTGTGATATGACCACCGAAGAAACGGAAATGTTGCTCCACTGCCGCCTACGCCGACTCTGCAACCACCAACGCCCTAGTCTACCAGGGATACATTTTCATTCTGGCACGGAGTTAGACATGAGATTTACTCATTGAATACAGGATTGAACAGCTGTACGCAGAATGAGACGAGGATCACCGTATGCAAAAGCCATTACCTGATAAGGAATGGATAACCGTATGCAAAAGCCATTAACTGATAAGGAATGGATCACCGTATGCAAAAGCCATTACCTGATAAGGAATGGATAACCGTATGTAAAAGCCATTACCTGATAAGGAATGTCAACCGAAGAGGGGCGGATACACAATCAGGAAGGATATCGGATACCCCTAAACTCCAAGCCTATTGAATAAGTAGGATAGAGCTGCGGGGATATATCTTCCCCACACGACTCTCCAGCTATTAAGGGCTCGTAAGGACCGTTCTTGAAAACACAAGAACTCCACAGCTTAAACACTAAGCGATCTTCTCTAACATTATCTGAACGGGTGAGTTCCTACTATTCAAGTAGCCGTCAGAACATTTCCGAATACATCCCTTATCCTTTAAGTCTAGAGGGATCATCAACACCATAGCGGAAACCAACAGTCAACGTCGTCATCAAGGAATTATCATCTATTAATTTCCCAATTTGAATTACGGAGAGGAACTTGGATTACTGAAACTTGAATTACTGATCATTTCGCTTGAAGTATTCCTCGCACGGGTCGCACCGAAATTTTGTGGGGTAATTCTGTGGTATGGAATTTAACCTTGATTAGCCATGAAAGGTGTTGCCCAAAAATACTTGGTACGAGTTGTTGAAAGCAAACTCGGCGATAGGAAGTTATCATCCCAATCATCGTATAATGATCCTTTGAACAATAACATCGGACTGATTAATTCCACGAGGTTTTGTTTGTTTGTTCTGTTTGGCCATCTGGTTGAGAATGGTTGAGAATATTTGAGAATGGTTGAGAATGGTTGAGAATGGTTGAGAATGGTTGAGAATGGTTGAGAATGGTTGAGAATGGTTGAGAATAGTTGAGAATGGTTGAGAATGTTTGAGAATGTTTGAGAATGTGGTTTCGTCGTGAACTGAGTTTTGATGCCTAGAGATTGAAAAACGCGCGCCATTTTCGCACAATAATGTATTGATCTGAGATTATTCGCTGTGGTATGACGCTGTGGTTTGCCGTGTAAACTGAATACTCGTTCGATTCCGGTCGATATCCACTAATATTCGATTATTGCCACGTGTCGTGGTGTTAAAACCTGAAATGAAATCTATGGAAATATCGGTCCATCTGCCAAGTGGTACTGGTAGGGTCGTAAAAGTCCTGGTGTATTCTGTGTTGAGGCTTTTGTCCTCTGATATGCAACAAATTCTGCGCATGTTTTTGCATGTTTTTCCAAAATAGTGTGGACTAAATAATTCGTAAGTCTCCTCTGTGACCTGCGAGTGGTTTAAATTTTCAAAATTTCTGCCCGACAACGTTCGACTGGGATGAAATCCGTTTTGGTCAGACGGAGAAATAGCATACAGTGTTTTTCAAAATTATTCATACCAGTGCGACAAAATATTCATACCATATGGCATAATGTTACACACCAACTTTTTTAGTTTTTAGTAAATATATATTTTATATCTTGCTGATTGCTATTACATTCTATTCTGGGAGTCTCCCAATCAACGGTCAAAACGGACAAACTAAAGTAGTTTCCATGTTGTGCTGTATATTAAAACTTGTATTTGGTATGAATAACTTTGTAATATTGGTATGAATGATTTTGTCGCACTGGTATGAAAATTTTTGTCGCATTGGTATGAATACTTTTGAAAAATACTGTACCAAATACAAGTTCTAATATACAGCATAACATGGAAACTAGTTTAGTTTTGCCCGTTTCGATCGTTGATTGGAAGACTGCAAGAATAGTATATATAAGCAACTGACCAAATAAAATTTCTGATTACTAAATTCCATTAAAGTTGGTGTGAAACATTATGCCATTTGGTTTGAATAATTTTGAAATATTTGTATGAATAATTTTGAAATATTTGTATGAATAATTTTGAATTATTGGTATGAATAATTTTGAAAAACAGTCTACAGTATTTTTCAAAATTATTCAAACTAGTGCGACAAAAATATTCATACAGTCTTTTTCAGAATTATTCATACTAGTGCGACAAAATTATTCATACCAATATTTCAAAATTATTCATACCAATATTTCAAAATGTTTCATACCAGTGCGACAAAATTTTTCATACCAGTGGG
>VATE01000324.1:0-11591 GCA_008065195.1 Metschnikowia amazonensis | reverse complement strand
TATGAATAATATGAATAATATGAATAATATGAATAATATGAATAATATGAATAATATGAATAATATGAATAATATGAATAATATGAATAATATGAATAGTATGAATAATATGAATAATATGAATAGTATGAATAATATGAATAATATGAATAGTATGAATAATATGAATAGTATGAATAGTATGAATACAGTCTTTCAAATTTATTCAAACTAGTGCGAAAAAATATTCATACCAATATTTCAAAATTATTCATACTAGTGCGAAAAAATATTCATACCAATATTTCAAAATTATTCATACTAGTGCGACAAAATTATTCATACCAAATGGCATAATGTTTCACTCCAACTTTTAATAGAATTAATAATCAGAAATTTTATATCTGGAAGATTACTCTTATATGCTATTCTTGGAATCTCTTAATCAGTGATCGAAACGAACAAAACTAAAGTAGTTTCCATGTTATGCTGTATATTAAAACTTGTACTTCGTGAATAATTTTGTAATGGTTTAAATAATTTTGTAATGGTATAATAATTTTGTAATGGTATAATAATTTTGTAATGGTATAATAATTTTGTAATGGTATAATAATTTTGTAATGGTATAAATAATTTTGTAATGGTATAAATAATTTTGTAATGGTATAATAATTTTGTAATGGTGTAATAATTTTGTAATGGTATAATAATTTTGTAATGGTATAAATAATTTTGTAATGGTATAAATAATTTTGTAATGGTATAATAATTTTTTCGCATTGGTATGTGTTAGATTCTTTGATAACGTCAAGTACTTGGTTGTTCATTGTATTCGTTGATGATTCCTGGAAAAGGGGAATCAAGGTTACTTATATAGACTTTCAGGATATGGAGGTATGGCTCCACATCCTGGTATGAAACTGGTCACCCACGCTTCATGCAGGCAGTCGAAGGGAATGAACACCAAACGCCGTGATAGAGAGTTAGAGACTGGCGGTAGTAGGAGGACAACTCCGGTTTCCCAGGTTTGGGAATATGAGTCCGGTTGTAGTTGCCTCAGGTCCCGCCTAGATCGACTGGCGTAGATAAACTTGTCTTGTATGAGTAGTGTGCTACTCATACGGGATCTGTATGAATAATTTTGAAAAATACTGTAATATGAATAATATGAATAATATGAATAATAATTTTATACAGCATAATAAAAACTATTTTAGTTTTATCAATTTCAACCGTTTATTGGAAAATTTCAGAATAGTATATATGAGCAATTGTCCAGGTTTTAATTTCTGATCACTGAAATGTATTAAAAGTGTGGAACATTTTCCATTTGGTTTGAATATTTTTGTCGCACTAGTTTGAATAATAAGAAATATTGTTGTGAATAATTTTGTCGCACAATCTTTCAAACCAAATGACGACATGTGTCACACCAACTTTTTAGAATTCAATATTCTGAAATCTTAATTTAGAGAATTGTCTCATATATACTATACTTGGAGTCTTCCAATCACAAAAGGGCTAAAACTGATTTAGTTTCCATGTTGTATTGTATATAAGCACTTGTATTTGGTATGAATAATTTTGTCGCACTAGTTTAAATAATTTTGTCGCACTAGTTTAAATAATTTTGTCGCACTAGTTTGAATATTAAGAAATATTGGTTTAATAATTCAAAATTTCGTACTTGGCACAATCTTTCAAAGCAAATGGAAAATGTTTCACACCAACTTTAATAAATTTCAGTAATCACATATTTTTATCTTGCTAATTATTCTATGCTGGAGTCTTCCAATCAACGGCCAAACAGATATGACTAAAGTGGCTTCCTTGTTATGCTGTACATTGGCCCAGATTTATGTCAGAGCCACCTTGGGTATTACACTACCCAATGGTCCAAGTTACAGTCTTTTTCAAAATTATTCATACCAACATTTCAAATTATTCAAACTAGTGCGACAAAATTATTCATACCAAATGGAAAATGTTTCACACCAACTTTTGATAGTTTTCAGTAATCAGATATTTTATATCTTGTTGACTGCTCTTATTCTTACAGTCTTCCAATTAACGGCCAAACGGACAAAACTAAAGTGGTTTCATGTTATGCTGTATATTAAAATTTGCATTTGGTATGAATAATTTTCTCGCAGTGGTATGAAAAATTTGTAGCATTGGTATGAATAATTTTGAAAAATACTGTATAGCTACGCTGTGCGACGGTAGACCTTGTCTAACGTGACACATCACGTGATCTCCTTATATACAGTCATAACAAGCAGCTAGCATCATGACAAAGAGCTAGCATGACAAAGAGCTATCATGACAAAGAGCTAGCATCTTGGCTGGCTCTCTCAGACTATATAATTACCTAGATTCCCACTTATTGGGAAGCCATCAACGAATACGCACGTGATAGGTAAAACAGACGTACTAAAGAATCTAACATTTAATATAAAAATTAGTATAAAACATTGCCATATGAAAGACTGCGTGAATGGGTGCGAAACTTTTAAATATAGTACTTTTCAAAATTACCAATGCGACAAAATTTTTCATACCAGTGCGACAGAAATATTCATACCAAATACAAGTTTTAATATACAGCATAACATGGAAACTAGTTTAGTTTTGTTCGTTTCGATCACTGATTAAGAGATTCCAAGAATAGCATATAAGAGTAATCTTCCAGATATAAAATTCCTGATTACTTAATTCCATTAAAGGGTGTGAAACATTATGCCATTTTGTTTGAATAATTTTGAAATATTGGTATGAATAATGCCATTTTGTTTGAATAATTTTGAAATATTGGTATGAATAATTTTTCGCATTGGTATGAATAATTTTGAAAACTACTGTATTGGTTAAACATTCTTTTTTCTTGGTTCAAATCGATCGCGCTGCTTTGGATACTTCTGAAAACACTGTACAAGTAGAAATTAGTCTACTGTATAGTAGTACAGTCCACGTAGTAGTCTCTCTTGGATATCTAGGTTGTACTTAATATAGTAGTGTAGTTGACATTGGTCACGGCTTATGGGTGAACTTCTTTAATTAAAGAGGTGAAGTATAAGTCAATTCAGGTAATTCATTCGGTGGTTGAGATACTCCTGTTATATTAAGAGATACCCCTGTTATATGAAGAGATAGTATATATGAAGAGATAGTATGTATGAAGGATAGTATATATGAAGGATAGTATATATGAAGGATAGTATATATGAAGGATAGTATATATGAAGGATAGTATATATAAAGAGATAGTATATATGAAGGATAGTATATATGAAGGATAATATATATGAAGGATAGTATGTATGAAGAGATAGTAAATTTGAAGAGATAGTAGTATATATGAAGAAATCGTAGTAATATGAAGAAATCGTAGTAATATGAAGAAATTGTAATAATATGAAGAGATAGTATACTTGAAGAGATAGTAGCATTAATACTAGTACAGTATTTTTCGAAATTATTCATACTAGTGGGACAAAATTATTCAAACCAGTGCGACGAAATTATTCATCGTAATATTTCAAAATTATTCAAACTAGTGTAACAAAATTACTCAAACTGTGTAACAAAATTATTCAAACTGTGTAACAAAATTATTCAAACCAAGTTTCACACCAACTTTTATAGAGTCAATATTTTGGAATTGAATAAGGAAAATTTTCTCATATATACATTTAGAAGTCTCCAATCAACGGCCACGGCTGATAAAATAAAGTAGTCATGTTATGCTGTGTTTAAAACTTGTATTTGGTATGAATAATTTTGTAATATTGGTATGAATGATTTTGAAAAACACTGTACCAATTCTCAAAATATTCATACCAATGCGCAAAATTATTCATACTAATATTTCAAAATTATTCAAACCAGCTGTAAGTTTTAATATACAGCATAACATGGAAACTCCTTTTTTGTCCGTTTTGCCGTTGATTGGAAGACTCTAAGAATAGCATGTAATAACAATCAGCAAGATAAAAAATATCTGATTACTGAAAACTATTAAAAGTTGGTGTGAAACATTATGCCATTTAGTATGAATATTTTTGTCGCATTGGTTGAATAATTTTGAAAAATACTGATTATTCATACCAATATTTCAAAATTATTCAAACTAGTGCGACAAAATTATCCATACCAAATGGCATACTAATTCATACCAACTTTTAATAGAATTCAGTAATCAGAAACTTTATATTTGAACGATAGCTTATAAATACCACCTGAAGTATTCAAAAAACTTTCGAAACGGGCAAAACTAAACCAGTTTCCATGTTATGCTGTATATCAAACTTGTATTTGGTTTGAATAATTTTGAAATATTGGTATGAATAATTTTGTTGCCTTAGTATGAATAATTTTGTTGCCTTAGTATGAATAATTTTGTTGCCTTAGTATGAATAATTTTGTTGCCTTAGTATGAATAATTTTGTCGCACTGGTATGAATAATTTTGTAATATTGGTATGAATAATTTTGTCGCACTAGTATGAATAATTTTGAAAAACACTGTACCAATTCTCAAAATATTCATACCAGTGCGACAGAATAATTCATACCAAATGGCATAATGTTCACACCACCTTTTATAGAATTCAGTAATCAGATAATTTGTATCTTGCTGATTGCTCTTATATATTATTCTTAGAGTCTTCCAATCAACGGCCAAGCGGACAAAACAAAAGAAGTTTCCATGTATAAAAACTTTTATTGGATTGAATAATTTTGTAATGGTATGAATAATTTTGAAAATACTGTAATCAAAGTCTACTAATCATTTTAACCTTGTTTTGTTTCAATTAATGTCTAGTAATCTTTTTAACCTTGTTTAATTTTAAATATTGGCTTGAGTAATTTTGTTGCAGTAGTTTGAAGAATTTTGTCGCACAGTTTGAAGAATTTTGTCGCACAGTTTAAATAATTTTGTCGCACAGTTTAAATAATTTTCTCGCACTAGTTTGAATAATTTAAAATATTGTTTGAATAATTTTGTCGCACTAGTTGGATTAATTTAAATATTGTTTGAAGTTGTTATATATTGGATGTCATGGAAATAGTTTAGTTTTGTTCATTTCCTTGATTGGAAGCCCCTAAATATATTAGTCAATCCTCTAGATTTCAGAATATTGAACTCCAAAATGTTGGTTGACACATTGTCTTTTGGTTTGAAGATTTGGAAGTGGTACGAACTTTGAATTTTTGGTTTGAACTGTGCGAAGTGGTACAGTTTTTAAAATATTCAACCAATTTAAAATATTCAACCAATTTAAAATATTCAGCCAATTTAAAATATTCAACCAATAATATTCAACCAATAATATTCAACCAATAATATTCAACCAATAATATTCAACCAATAATATTCAACCAATAATATTCAACCAATAATATTCAACCAATTTAAAATATTCAACTCATTACATGCTAATAGTTTAATGCTTTTAATTAATGAATTATATAAAATTCCTGATTTTAGTGGTAATTTTACTTCTATACATGATTGTTTTGGATCTAGTATTAAAGATATAAGTATTTTAAAAAATATTCTTACTTATATTTATATTAATCTTTATAGTGATAATAATTTCTTATTAAAATTTCATAACACTTTCATCAATAATATTTGTACTTCATTAAACTATGATAGTAATAATTTACCTAGTCATTTAATTATTGAAAATCCTAAAAATAAATCTGGTGTTAGTAAAATTCCTTTACCTAACATTGATTTTATTCAATATGATACTGATTTTATTACTAAATAATCACATCATATTAACTAATTTATTTCTTTAATCTATTTATTTTATAATTGTTCTTATGTAGGATTTTTATTTATTAACTATCTTACAGTCATTTATTCCACAATTTGTTTGACTCTTATAGGTTATTTCTATTATATATACTTATATATAAATATAGTAAAATGAGTATCACTAACCAATTTAAAATATTCAACCAATTTAAAATATTCAGTCAATTTAAAATATTCAGTCAATTTAAAATATTCAGCCAATTTAAAATATTCAATCAATTTAAAATATTCAATCAATTTAAAATATTCAACCAGTGCGACAAAAATATTTAAACCAACAAATTTATTCAAACAATACAGGTTGTTACATACAAGATAACATGGAAACCACTTTAGTCTTGTCCGTTTCGACTTCATTGGAAAATATACTAGTCAATCCTCTAGTTATAAAATTTCTGATTACTGAATTTTCTTAAAAGTTGGTGTGACACATCGTCTACTAATCATTTTTAACCTTGTTTTGTTTCAATTAAAGTCTACTAATAAATTTTTAACCTTGTTTGTTTCAATTAATGTCTACTAATCTTTTTAACCTTGTTTGTTTCAATGTCTACTAATCTTTTTAACCTTGTTTGTTTCAATTAATGTCTACTAATCTTTTTAACCTTGTTTGTTTCAATTAATGTCTACTAATCTTTTTAACCTTGTTTGTTTCAATTAATGTCTACTAATCTTTTTAACCTTGTTTGTTTCAATTAAAGTCTGATCAAATTTATATTAGCTCATTGCACAGTCTTCTTCTTTTGCACCCACCATTTCACCGGCCGGAATATCTTCAGACACACATACATGAAACTGCCAATGAGACGGAACGCGGCCAAAACACACACTATCCACAAAATCACCGTCAAGAAAATGGTGGCGTTCTTGGAATCGTTCCAGATATCGTTCTTGTTGCCTCCTGCTGCCAACACTATGCCCACCAAAATGGCATTCGTGAATAACCACATCAACACCGTCACCGTACGGATCAACGCATAATAATGGTCGTCCTTATCCTTCTTGCTCTTTTGTTTCACCTGCGGTGGGATAGGAACCTTCAAATCCTCAAGAATTCCCATATACTTCTGCTCCAATTCTTCACTTGAACCTGGCACTACCGTCATCACCAACTGGCCATCCACATCACTGACCTTGGCCGAACCCAAGTCCTTGGCCTGCGGCGTATCTCTATTACCCCAAGAAACATCGTGGATATTGCAAAAGGAGTAGATATTCAACACATTGACATAAGACGGCGAGAGCAAAAGGTACTGTATGAAAGATGTGAACATGAAAGAAGGTTCACCATGCAAAATGGCGCCTAGCACGTACAACAAGTATGTGCTGACCATGGAAACAACCAAGTCCCGGAATTTCTGGTTGGTGAAGAGCATTCCCGGCTCGAAGTGGCCCTTGTTCTCGCGCATCACCAACTTCACGGTATTGATAGCCAAAAACACCGCACCAAAAAGCAAGTATGCCATCAAAATGGCAAAAAACACACACAAGGTGAAGTAAAACTTGCGAGTTCCCCTTGGCGTGTTACCAAAAGCCAACACAAAGGCACAGATCACACATGCCACATACACCACAAGGAACGCCAACGAGATGTACTTGCCTAGAGCAAAACCCACCTCTGTAGAACCCAAATTATTGGTCAAGATTCGGAACACCAAGAAAAACGACGACAACGAAAACCATGCCACGCACACCGTCACCAAGTGGTAATAGAACTCCAACTGGAGCCACAACTTGCGCAAAAGCGAGTGGTTGGATTTCCAGATCTGCGTCCAATGGAAGATGGAGTACATGGCTGCAAATAACGAGCCATTAAGCCAACGACGACGTTGCAACACGAAATCATCAATCATTTCCGGCACATCGGTCTCGGCCGTGGCCAGACTCACATAGCGGAGCACATAGTTTCTTTCCTTCTTGGCCACCAACTCAAAACACAAGATTCTATCCTCGGCAAGGTACATATTGGACGTGAAGATGCCCGATTCCTGGAAATTGCGCTCCTTCAAATCAGCCTCATCATCCTCATCGTCCTCATCGATTTGTGCAGTCTGATGCAAGAATTCTCCCTTGAAATACTTTTCAAGAGGGCCATGACCATCCACATTCAACAATGCATCATACCTATATGCAGAAAAAGCACCAGGAAGCACGGAAATAAAGCCGAAAATCGACTCCATTGGCTTATCCAACACATTGGAAATCTTGTACTCAAAGTTCTGCGCGGCCACCAATGGATTAGACAATAACCTCTTGTTGTGGCCCAAAGCCACTCGCATCTCACCACAAGCACCGGCCACATTGGGGTCTTTGAAAGAACTCCACAAATGATAGAAGGCATCCTTGCCCGGCTTGGTTCCGCAATCAAGCAACATCACCACCTTGGGGTTCAAAAGCGGCGCAAATGCCTGTAAACACCAACGGTGCGAGTTGATTTTCCGCGCATTCTTTTCCTTCAAGCAGAACACCAATTGCACCGGAGTAGACCCCACATTCAAGTACACACGATCATTGGAAACTCGTTCAATACCCACTGTTGATGTGTACTCGTACACATGGGCCTTGACCGACTTATTGTTGACCTTGGACTTGGCATAGCCATCCTGGAAAACTCCCATGGCTGTCAATAACTTCTGAGTGCGCTCGTTCAACTGTAATCTTCCATCATTGACAATGACCACCGTAACCTTCTGCCAGGACCCATGGCCCCATGCCGAATGTGTTCTGTTGGTGAGGTCCTTCAAGTTGTCAAGCACTCCTTTTAAGGTTCGGCCAAGCAAAACCTCATCTTCGTTGTACATGGTGATGCAAACCATAATCTCGGTTTCCCGTGGTGGCGAGTAAAGGTTCTGTCTCAAAGTATAGTTGAACTTGCCAAAGTTTGAAGGCCCGCACGTGACACCCGAGTAGCGCATAAATGAGGTTTCATCCTTTTCGCCATGGCCCTTTTGGGAATATGTCAGAAGCAAATGTTTGGGCACCGGAGCATCGATCACATAATTTCCGTTAACCAACCGCGCCCGTTTGATGGTTTTGGTATAATTCAAGCGGGGCGTGAAGTCATCATCATCAAATACATCGCCTTTATCTTTGACCTTGCGCGTTGTCTTTCTTCTGATTAGCTCGTCATCTGCATCGGAGAAAAGCGAGTCGTCCTCGCCAAAAGGGTCCATGTCTTCAGTTTCCTGCAACAAATTTGTCAGGTAGTTGTTGGCCTGTAAAGGCATAGCAGACTGGCGGTTATACTTCAGAAAGTGGCTCATGGGTCTGCCTGGGCTCATATTTCCTGCTCCATCCAAAAACCCACTGGACCGACTATATGTGGAGGCTGGGTACTCGAGATTTGCAGGATACGCATCTCCTCCGGGGTATTGGCTGAAGGTGGACATGCGGGCATCCAGAAACTGGACGGTTTGGGGCTTGAAAGGGGGTCCTCTGTTGTGGAGCCCTCCATTCAAGTTCTCATAGAAATCGTCTTCCGAATTGTCTGAGAAAATGGTGGAGTTGAGGAACATATCGCTGCCGGTGTTGGAACCCACACGAGTGTGGCGCCTAGAGCCTCTTTCGGGGTTGGAAAGCTTCAGCATGGAGGGAGTGGGCGTCCGAAAGCTTGCATTCTTGGGAGACTCTGTATCATCGGGAGGATAGCCGATATTTCCGGGGTATGAAGGATGAAGAGGCACACGCTGGTGTTTTTCGGTAGAACTACCTGAGCTATGACTAGAAGTTGATTCTGAGCCTTGGGGGACATTATCCACATGATTTGGAGCAGATTGAAAACCTTGAGGGTTAAGATTTTGAAGTCCTATTGGATGAGAAGGTTTTTCATCATCGAAGAGGTCATCTTCGAAGTCCATGATGATTGAGTATTGAGTGATGGAGTGCTGATTTTGCTGTTAGAATGATATTAACTCAGTGTTCTTGTCTTCTTTTCTTCTTTTCTTCTTTTCTTCTTTTCTTCTTTTATTGTTTTCTACTTGTCTTCTTGTCTTGTCTTCTTGTCTTCTTGTCTTCTTGATCTTTGTCTGGTGGCGCTCGTTATAAGTGGTTGGAAGTGGCTCGTTAAAAGTGGCTCAGCTTTCTGACACGAGTTGTTTTGACTGATGGGAATTTTCTCGCATGCGAAAACCTATTTTTAGCGGAGGGGCCAACCACCCCAAATATTCGACCACGCACGACCTCATAAGGCATTTCTCGCGTCTACATTGTTTACGGATCTCTACAGAATTACGAGTCCATCTCCGCTTCTGTTTCAACAGGTCTCGACAAAGTCCCCCCGGCTGGTATCTGCAGGACCACTATTTATGCACGACTATTTTTGTTTCCCTCGCATCGGGTGACGCTTCTATGCAGGCCGAGAATTTATTGCGGCGCGCCAAGTGAGCGTTTTAGATGTGAAGAGCGCCTTATTCTACAAGTGCTAATACGCCGAAGACGTTTGGAAATTGAGTGTAGCCAATGGATGTATCCCAATAGATGTATCAGGCATGGATGCATCAGGGAATAGCAATAGGTGTATCAGGGAATAGCAATAGGTGTATCAGGGAATAGCAATAGGTGTATCAGGGAATAGCAATAGGTGTATCAGGGAATACCAATAGATCTATCAGGCATGGATGCATCAGCGGATACCAATGGATGTATCAGCTTAGTCTCAGAATAGAACACCCGCACATCCAACAATCAGGTAACTGAAGTTATAGTCACTTATTGACCCAGCATTAGGATCAACATCCAAGGTCTGCACAAGTATCAACGAGTTTTATGTCATCAATGAAACAGCATAGAATATGTAGTTTAATAATCTGGTATTGCACCCATCACTTGGCAAAGTATTTCAGAAGTGCAAACCCGTACATCCGGTATTTGAAGTCGAATATCCAACCAGTTTACCACCATTAACACCAGATCTAGCAAAAAAGAATATCGCCTACTTTGATCCATTGTATGGATGACGGTTCTGATCTTCACTGATCATTCTTCTAGACGGAGGTCTTTAAACTCACTTTCGATCTGATTAAATTATCCTACTGACCGCATGAAAATGCTCTCTTATCGGAGTTTTTAACCTTTGGTTTTCTCCGACAATACGTTTATAGCCTAAATAGTTGTAAATGAAAGATATATATATAATCAGCCTGGCCCAGTCTTAAATCGCCGACCCGCAGTTCAAAAAGAACCCGATATCTCCGAAATATTGATATTATTGAAAGTACAATTTCTTAGGGTGATATTATTGAAAGTACAATTTCTTAGGGTGATATTATTGAAAGTACAATTTCTTAGGGTGATATTATTGAAAGTACAATTTCTTAGGGTGATATATGTAGTGAGTATTAGGTACAGTGTTTTTGAAAATTATTCAATTAGTGCGACAAAATACCAATATTTAAAAATATTCAAACCAATTTCAAAAGTTTCGACCACTTCGCACAATCTTTCAAACCAAATGGCACAATGTTTCGCACCAACTTTTTAAAATTCAGAATCAGAAACTATATATTTGGACGATTACTTGTATACACTATTCTTGGAGTCTTCCAAACGAGGGTAAAACGAGAGAACTAATTTCCATGTTATCCTGTAAATTAAAACTTGTATTGGTTTGAATATTTAAAACTTGTATTGGTTTGAATATTTAAAACTTGTATTGGTTTGAATAATTTGAAAGCAGTGTGTTTTAAATACACTGTTTTTCAAAATTATTCATACCAGCGCGCAAAATTATTCATACCAATATTTCAAAAGTATTCAAACCAAATGGCATAATGTTTCACACC
>VATE01000119.1:0-29693 GCA_008065195.1 Metschnikowia amazonensis | reverse complement strand
TTGGTGTGGGCTGAATATGGTTTGGTGTGGGCTGAATATGGTTTGGTGTGGGCTGAATATGGCTTGGTGTGGGCTGAATATGGCTTGGTGTGGGCTGAATATGGCTTGGTGTGACCTGAATATGGCTTGGTGTGGCCTGAATATGGCCGCATATAGTCTGATCAATAAGGCTTGAACCTATTCTTTTCCTTCTTCTCCTTTCTATCCCTCTTCCTTTCCTTCTTCTCCTTTCTATCGCTCCTCCTTTCCTTCTTCTCTCTCTTAAGCTCTTCCTCTGGCTCTCTTATAGAAATCGCTTCTCCCTCAAAAACTTCTTGTTCTCCAGTCAAGTGTAACTTGGCCTCCCATGCCTTCACTAAACCATCCTCTCCGCAGCTCAAAACAGAGCTCCCCCCAGGAAGCACCATCAAGTCGCGCACAACCTCCTCGCCATGCGCACCCGGAAAGTCCACCGCCTGGTCCATCAAAACCCGCTCGTTCTTCACATCAAAAGGCACCACAGTCAAGCTGGATGTCAGGTTGGCACCATAGGCCACGTGACCGGCGGAGCTCACGTGAATCACATATTCACAGTTGGGCCAGAGTCCACGCACATCTCCAAACACATGTGGGTCCGGCTCGTCAGGCTTCTCGTAGTCAGTACTATTGAGCTCAAATACTCCCAAAGTCTCCATGTGGGTGAGAACGCCAATCCGCGAGGGCTGCAAAAATGTGCACTGGTGCACCGATGCGAAGTTGATCACCTGGTGCAAGGCCTCGTCCTCATCCGGCTCATCTAGCTTGTATACATTGACATATCCGTCTGTAGATCCCGACATCAAGTAGTTGCGTGACCCATGGAACTCAATGTGCGTCACATCATCATGGTGAGAATCCACAAATGATCGTACGGGTTGCTGGGCCTTCTTGATGTCCCATACGTGCACCTCTGCATCCACACCCACCAACTCCGTTCCTACTGCCACCAAGCCTCGTTGGCTGCCACATGCCACCGATAAAAATCTGGACTTCTTTGAATTTTGCAACACCAACTGGCTCTTTGCAAGCCCTACCCGCAAGTCCCATACCTTGAGCCCATCACTGGAAACAGAGCACATCACATGCTCATCCATCTTTTCCATTTGGTTCACTGCCCCTTCATGGGCATGGGCATTGGCAACAATGGGCTGGCGGTTATGTTTCTCTAGGGAGTAGAGTGCTAACTTGCCTGAGCTGGTTCCGGAAACGAACCCTGGTGCCATGTGCCTGAGATTGAGGTGCCAGTCTCCAGGCAGCTCCCAAGAAAATATGTTTGAAGCCATGAGAGTAAGTTGAACGAAGATTGTGAGTTCGGTAGAGTTTGGTAGAGTTTGGTAGAGTTCAGTAGAGTTCGGTAGAGTTAGCAGGAGTTAGCTAGAAATCGCTAGAGTTAGCTAGACTTAGTGATGATTATGGTGTAGAGGTGTACACGCTGCTCACCAGCGCGACCTGTATGGACCCCTCGCCATATCAAACTCTTACCTCTATAACACCTACCCTTTGCTATTTCTACACTCCTTCGCCCTCGACCATGAGTAGTGTGATTAAGAAGAAATCGGCCTTTATGCCCAAAGCGGCCAAAAGAACCGCCAAGAAACCTTTGGAAACTCCACCCTCTACACAGGATCCGACGCCCCCATCTTTACCTGTGGCTCTGCTTCCAGTGCTTACTCCTCCCGCAACACAGGCTGAATCAAGGGATACAGAAACTGATAAGAACTCCAAGACCCAAGACAATGATTCCACTATAAGAAGCAGTGACTCCAATATCCAGAACAATACTTCCACTACTAGAAACAGTGACTCCACTATCCAAAACATTACTTCCACTACTAGAAACAGTGACTCCAATATCCAAAACAATGATTCCCAAAATGATTCCACCGTGCTCAAAAAACCTGACCCCCTTTCCCTTCATTCTTATTCCATCGCTAATGTCCTACCGAAAGCAGCCGAAGAGGCGCTGTTTGATCCCATGCTGAAGGTCCCAAATAGCGCAGTGGTCAGTGACGATGACGAAAACGCTAATGATGAAGACAACGAAAATGACTATGGTGATAATGACATCTTCAAACATCCCATGACTGCCGATACTCGGCGCCGGTCGTCTGTGGCCAACCTCCGTCGCTTATCAGGAATCACGGCTTTACGGCGCCCCAGCTCCTTCTCGGCCACGCCAGATCCAAATGAAGACTCCTCAGCCCAAGCTCCCGTGACTATTGGCATCCCCGTGACCAAGCCCATGCGAAAACGAAAATCGTCTGTGTCGTCGTTACGGAGAAAACTGGCGCGGACCTCCATTATCAGCATTCCTCAAAACAGTGTCCCATTAAGAGAGGAACAGGAAGAACAGGAGGAACGTGAGGAAACTGTGGCAGATGGTCCTTCAAAGCAAGTGCCATCCTCAAACCCAGACGGCTCCGAGCCGGGGATTATCGTTGGTTTAGACCCGGTCACCAACAAATTTCGCAAGTTCCGCTCGTCCGAGGCCGTGGCTGGCCACGATGACCTCCCTGTTGCGCCGGAAGATCTCGTGACGACAATCACTTCGGTGAAGCAGCTTCCCAAGCTGATCAAAAAAGAGGACGAGCACTTGTTTGCATCAGTCTCGTTGGAAACTGAGCACTTCAGCATGTATGATTTGTGCAAGCCGTCGTTCAAGATCGGAGAAGTCAGCGAAAAGTTCCAGATGGCCGAGGAAGCCAAGGTCAAGATTGCTCAGAGGCGAGACGAGCGGCGCCAAGCCCGTGTGTTGGCCCGAAAACGGGGCATTTCCTATGAAAAGGCCCTTGCCTGTATACAGTACCCCGATGGAGAAAAAGAGCCAACCGAAACCCCTGCCGGCTCAGCCCCCCTTGACCTACTGAATGCTGCCATGAACATGCAACCACCATCTGTCTCCAGCGGTGTGCAATTACAGCTTGTGAATGGTGCCATTGCTGTGGACACAGACTCTCAAGTTGTGCTGCGCGGAACAGCGTTTGGAGCCGATGACCGCATGGTGGAGATCGAAAACCCCTTTGAAAACCCCGTGACGTCTCGAACCTACTCAAAGCTGACTCACACCGATTCGTGGACCACAGATGACGTGATCCGCCTCTACAACGCGTTGAGCAGATGGGGCACGGACTTCACCTTCATTGCCCAACTTTTCCCGTACCGTACAAGGCGGCAGATCAAGAGCAAGTTCATTCTAGAGGAGAAGAACAACCCTCAATTGGTGGAGTTGGCGCTCCGGAGAAAGCTTCCGGCCAACTTTGAGTCGTTCTGCGGTAAAGTGTCCAAGAACTACAAAATCAAGAGTGTGGAGGAATTCAACAAGGAAATGGCAGAAATCAGAAGGAGCCATGAGGCGCACTTGGAGGAGATCAACAACGAGCGCGAGAGGGCTATCAAGGAGGACTTGGAAACCAACCGAAAGAGAGAAATCCAGATTCGGGCCGGAACAAAGCCCGGCTCCAGGAAGGACAGAATCAGAGAGCTCCGCAAGGGCGAGGTGGTGGTGGGAACCATCGAAGATGTCAAGCGGTCACGTGAGAGCATGGAGAATGAAGCCAGCTAGGAAAGCGGCAAGGGAGAAGATCTGAGGAGAGAGTTGCAGATGGACTGAGGGTTAATGAAAGAGTTGATGGGTGAGGATCGATGAAAGACTTGATGACTGAGGATCGACGAAAAAGTTGATGACTCGAGTCGGAGAAATGCTGGATATTGGTGGATGAAACAATCACATGAAACAATCACGTGAAGTGATCACGTGAGATTGTGTTGCAGGTCACGTGACGCACACGCGCCTAAACATCCCAATTAAAGCGTGCCGAGACTGTCAACTCCACATTGACGTATGCACTGCCATGTCGTCGTCTAAAGACTATCTTTTTGAGATTGTCACCAACTCCAGCCAGAATTCCGTCTCCTTCACCGTACGCAACAAGCCCTCTGTGTTTCTCCGCTACTTCCGCGTGCCGTTGGCTTGTCTACTAGTGGCCGGTGTCTTCCCCCATGCCCAGCAATTCTGGGACGAAGTATGTGGACTTTCTTCAATAAGGATCAACTTTGCTGAGTTGAGTCTAAGTTCCTTTGAAAAATACTCTCATTTTCTCCTGGTTCTTGTGGTGTTGATACTTATCGGTCTCCTTTTGTCAATACAGCAGACAGCAGATACTTTCATGGTGATGGAAGACTTGGGCGTACAAATTGGCACGCGGCCGCGGTTTCGGTTTTTGAGCCAAAAGTGTGGCAAGTTCATCCCAATTTCTGAGATTATTGATATTGTGATCCACGAGGGGTTTCAGGGTTTCGAGGTGATCTACTACATGTGTGTATTGATGCGAGAAAAAGATAATTCAGGTGGGGAAGGAAACGGTGTGAGGGTAATTTTTCCAAACTACCTACCGCGCAAAGATATTTTACTACAGACATGGAAAGCCAGCCGTCAAATGTTGTATGGCACTACTAGGCGTCATTACCGCCACGTGCCTGGCCAGGGTCTTCGAGAAGTGAATCATCTTCACTGAAATACACAGACTGAAATAAGTTATTGAATATCTCAGATTACTGAAAAGATTACTGAATATCTGAGATTACTGAATATCTCTGATTACTGAAAAGATTACTGAATATCTGAGATTACTGAATATCTCAGATTACTGAAATAACTTACTGAATATCTCAGATTACTGAAATAGCTTACTGAAATACTCAGATTACTGAACATCTCAGATTACTGAATATCTTACTGAATATCTTACTGAATCTCAGATTACTGAATATCTTACTGAATATCTCAGATTTACAAAACTCATCAAATATCTATTATGTTTAATACGTTCCATGTTATTCCGTTTATTATCCTATACCTATTGGCCCAACTGCTTGAAGATGTGCTTGAAGTTTCTCTTCTCTGCCAAAGAGGCTACCAGCAACGTGGCTCCGGCATAGCATATAAGCCCAAGGGCCATCTTGTAATGTTGTGGGGACATGCTGTTTTTAACTGGCAAAAGTGGGTTCATGGGATCGGTGATGACTTGCTGAAGATGGGCCGTCTTATTGGACTGACAACAGGTGAGTTGACTGATAAGTGGTAACTTGACTGATAAGTGGTAACTTGACTGATAAGTGTTAACTTGACTGGTAACTTGACTTTAACTGGTTGATAACTGGTTGATAACTGGTTGATAACTGGTTGATAACTGGTTGATATCTGGTATCTTGTCGTTGTCCACTGGTCTGTTGTGGTTGTTGCGGGAGATTCACCTGTTTATATACCAGCGGTGAGACAAAGCTCATGATATTCGCTTATAGGGACACTGCCGGGAGAGCCGCGGAAAAACCCGGGTCTACAGATGTTGCCTGTTCCGGAGAAATAATCCCTGCACAAGAGCAACTGAAGGTTGCGCAATCTGACTGCAATCTTGGCCTGGCCAGGTTGTTCCGGGCGAAGAACTTAAATGGGCTTATGGTGCCGTGGAATGCGTAAGAGCATAATGCATGGGCGCGGTTGTGTGCAGGACACGCAACTTTGCCGGGACGTGTGTTGGCATTAAGGCCCCGTTTCTTTTTTCCATGGGCCGGTGCTCAGAGGGTCTGGTGTTTTGAATCACGTGCCTGATGCCATCGAACCGTGCCTGATGCCATGGAACTGTGCCGGATGCCATCGAAACGTGCTTTCGAGACATATGCCGAAGACGAGCCAGCTCCACCACACGGTTTCACGGTGTTTTGCCAGGTGTCACGGCAATTTCACTGCAGGCTCTCCGCAGAATCACCGCAGCTTGTCAGCACATTCACGGCCGCTTCCAGTTATGGGGTTATCATCATTTTGTTGCTTAAGGGCGGACCTCTCGGTCGGTCCTGCACACAAGCCCGTCGGAGTAAAGTCAACCACATTCCTTATCGCCATGAAGCAAACGCCTTACAGAAAACTGGAAAAGTTTGCAATTTTCCTAAATGTGGTCACAGGAGGCTGTGTGGCGGGTAGCTGATATGCAGATGTTTCTGAGAGATTTACTAGAAGGTTGGATTATTAGAGTTAAGGTCAATTGTCACAGATGGACGAAGATAGTAACTAAGAGTTACTAGAGTAAGTAAGAGTAAGTAGTAAGAGAAAGTAGCAAGAGTAAGAGTAAGTAACTAAGATGTTACTTGAGTAAGTAGTAAGAGTTACTTGAGTAAGTAGTAAGAGTAAGTAGTAAGAGTATGTAACTAAAATGTTACTAGTAAGAGTAAGTAGAAATTCTAAATGACTACCTGGTGTACCAGTCACTCAGTGGTTATTTCCCCTATTAGAGTTTAATTCATTACATCTATTTCACCTTGTGTTATGGCACCCTTCCATTTCTGACCCTAATTGTATTCGCATGTTTTCAAAGCCTCTTATTAAACTTAAAGTTCTGTGCGGTGGACCTAAGAAATTCTTACCTCTGGCACTGCATGCGGGCCCTAATTCAAACAACCCGGAGCTGCACATAGCGCATTTTTCCGACCCCGACCACAACGCCAAGAAATCTCCCTAGCTCCACTACCTATCAGAAGCAAACTCTTGCCTTCTTCAGAAGGTTGTAGTGAAATAGTAGCGGGCCTGCATACTGCGCGGTGCAGGTGCAGGTAGGTACAAGCTCCGGGGTCAATCTTAACTCTGGCAAAGAGGCGAGGCGAGGCGAGGTCTTGCAGATACTAGGGGACTCCAGACTACAACATCCTGCTGCATGCATGAAAGAGGGGCGGATGAAGGTGCTCTGTGCAAGACTCCAAAGGCTAATGGAGTATGGTGAAATTTACATGGCCCCAGATGTCTAACGCCATTCACAGCAAGGTGTTCTTGGGCTGCCATAGTCTGCACCCAGGCCTTGAGAAGTTGTGCTGGGCCTGTTGATGGCCATGTGGAAATGGCATGCGCAGACCCGTACACCACGCTTCTTCCAGGGCTGCTTGTGCCTTTTCAGGCACGAAATACGGGGTCTATAATGGCTAGTGCTGGTGCGGGGAGATTCTGGGCAGTCGGGCTTAAGCAGTGTATCCACAGCCGCCATAGCCGTCGGCGGCAAGTATAGGCGGATGATCCAGGGACGTGATGCTGTGTGCAGGACAATGGAATGAGTTCCCCAGGCGTGGATTGTTTCACATGGGTTTCAAGTATATAGGGTCACGTTTGGCCCGCGGGCGTGGTTGAGAATGGCAGGAGTGCAAGAGAACAATGGGCCAGATCTGGTAGATGCACGCCCCGATCTAGGACCCGGCGGGCTTTGTTTACACCGGTGCCACACGCGCGTAAACGGCTGGTGTCAATTCCCAACGTTTCCTTCCACATCTCTTTCTTCCGGCCAAGCCCACGTTCGGCCCCAAATCCCCGTACACCCGTACATCCGTGTCCCACCCCAGTCACTCTTTTCGTCATTGGCGAACGCGCTCGCACTTTCTTCGTCTCGCGCATTTAATAACCGTCGCCAAACGGCCGCTCCGTGCCACAATTCGTCTGTGATTCCAGACCACAACTCCCTAGTTTGCTTCGCCCCGGCCCGCGTTTGGCCAATCTTTTTCCACCCCCTTTCTGGGTCTTTTTTTTGGGCTTCTTGTGCTGCAAAATCCACCGTGTGTTCACGTCTGGCGCGCGCACCCGTACATCCCCTTCGCGACAGGTAAACAGACAAAATTCCGATCCACTCTCTAACCGAAACGATACTGCTTCCGGCAAATAGCCGATCCACGAACAATCCATTTCTGAATTCGTGAACATTAAACAACCTGAATTTTGCAATCCTCGCAACTTTTTTATTTGGGACTTTTTCTCCCCGTGTAACGGCCTTCCGCTCACCGTTCCTGAGGATTTACAGATCCCCGCTAATCCCCCAGTTGTCCCCATCCGCATTCATTCCTAATTGTGTGTATTATTACCAAACGCCACCCATCACTCAGTCATGTCCGATTCCACCCCCAAATCTCAACATGCTAGCAGCCCCAAGAAGTTTTTTCGAGCATTGAATGTGTCTCCGTTCCGGCAATCTACGTCGCGCCGAAACCCTGCCTTGGACCTGCCAAAATCTGACAAGCCCCAGCATCCGGACACCGAGCCCCGTCACCAGCCCTTCGCGTCTCCTTCAGAATCCTTCACCCACAACAGAAGCCACAGCCACGACTCCCACAACACCTTCTCGGCTCGCAGCTACAATCCGAACTACAAGAGCCCGCATCATAGTCGCCAGAGCCCGCATCATAGCCGCCAGAACTCGCTGTCCAACAACTGGAAAGCCCTCATTCCGCCCATTCCTCATCAACATTTGGGTAGTCAACTGCCCAGTAGCACGGGCTCAAGCCTGCCTTCGACCCCCACCCAGGGTGCCACTAATGGATCTTCCAGCTCCAACCTAAAACTCCCGCCCGACCAGAAGCACCGTTCCAAGTCACCGCCCTCCAACCGCCACACCATTGCTGTTTCACCCAATGCCCCTTTCCACATTCCCGACATGTTGCAGCCTTCTGATAATCCCTACAATGAGGGGACGTTTGTTCTAAAGCGCCAGGATAACAGCTTTCCCCCATCGTTGGATCGAAAAGTCTCCAAGCCCCCCTCGTCTATGCCCCCTGTGGCTCTAGAAGAGCCTCAGAGACTGTACACTTATCCTGAGAAGTCACGCAGTTCCTCTAATCCATTTCACACGTCTTCCAATCCATTCCAAAATACTTCACAGAATCTATTACTGGAATTCCAATTTGCATCTCCAAACCCCACACATTCCCAGAACCTGGGTACACTACATGCTGACCAGCTGGGCCTTGTTAGACCTTCCCTAAATCTGCAACTGCTGCAAAGAGCGGTTCCAACCCAAACGTCTCTGCAAGCGTCCCTCAAAACCACCAATAACTCCCAGTATCATCCACAAAAGCTGTCTCCAAGTCTGAACGGACAGAATCTGAGGGGGCAAAGTCAATCTAATCAGCCAAGTCGAGAACTCAGCCGAGATCAACCCCGCCAACCAAATAAGGATCTTCAGAAAAGCCTGTCCGGCAACAAGAAGCGCAAGACCTGTTACTCTTGTCAAGAAGTCATCAATGGGCAATTTGTGAGAGCCTTGAACAGAGCTTATCATATAGACTGTTTCAAGTGTCACGAGTGTGGAGTTAAATGCTCATCCAAGTTCTTCCCTTTTGATATTACCTCTGAAGACGGTACGGTAAACCAAGTTCCCCTTTGCGAATATGACTACTTCAAAAAGCTAGACCTAATATGCTTCACCTGTGATAGTGCATTGCGAGGACCCTACATTACTGCTTTGGGAAATAAGTACCACTTGGAGCATTTCAAGTGTTTTGCATGTGGAAAAGTGTTTGAGTCTGACGAAAGTTATTATGAGCATGAAAATAACATTTACTGCCATTTCCACTACTCAAAGCTTTTCGCGACCAAGTGCGAAGGTTGTCAGTCGTCCATTATTAAGCAGTTTGTGGAACTCTTTAAAAGTGGCAAGAATCAGCAATGGCATCCGGAATGTTATATGGTTTTCAAGTTCTGGAACGTCAGCCTAACGCCCGATTGTGTGGGACTACCTGATACATTATCTGTTGCTGCCACGACATTTGACATTGCCCCTAAAGACCTTATCATAGTGGAACTGAAGATTGAGTCTGTTGTGTTGAAATGCTGGATTACTTTATCTGGGTTCGAAGAGACTTCTGCTTCGTGCATCTCGGAGATGCTTCTCTCTGCGTGCACAGGCAAGCGGCTGACGGGGCTACACGTGTCGGCCAAATTAGTATTATTTTTGGAGATATTGTTCAAAGGATTAGATTTGGTGCTGAACATGTGTCTTGAGTTCAAGCCAGATAAGCCATCGTTGAGTGACTCAAAGATTGCTTTGATAGAGGAAATCTACTCAGTGGATGCGTTTGATAAGTTTCAAACGTTAAGAAAGGAGCCTAGAAACATATCGGGTAAGCTCATGAGTTATTTGGCCATTTTGAGGAAATCCAATCAGATTTCTGGGTCGGGAAGCCTCTCTGCAGAACTTCTTTCGGTGATCACAGGGTGTGCGCACTACTTGAAGCTTTTGATCCGAATTGGGCTCAGCAATGCTTTGAAGCTAAATAAACTCCGGAGCGATTCGAAAGCTTTGGATGGTTTTTTGGGCATTATCAAATCCTATGAAGAAATCGAATCCTCTGACAAGGCATCCAGTGAAGAGCTGGAGAAAATCATCAATGCTCGACTTGCTGTCAAACGCAATGCCACGGATTCCTGCAAAGCGTGTCTGAAAAGCATAGAAAAAGCATGTGTTCTTTTTGACAATACAAGATGGCACATCAAATGCTTTGAGTGTTCTAAGTGCCAGCGGAAACCATCATCTGAGTTCAAAGTCGAATCCTACTTATACGGTGCAGACAATTCAATCTTGTGCACAGAGTGTTCTGTACTGCACGCCAAGCCAGGGGTTGGCTATACTTCAGGCTTTGTCCGAGTGTCAGATTTGAGTCAACTTGCATACCTCTTGAAGATTGCCATTTTCCGCTCGAAATCAGCCATCAGGAAGGATACACGTGCAGCCAATGAGCACCCGAGAAGCGAAATGGCTCACATCTCAGAGGAGCCTTCAGAAACCGAAACCACCTACTCAAAGACTCTCGACGAAGTCACACTTCTCCGGAAAAAGAGAGAGAGCCAGAAGCTCTACAACTCAGTCAAGAAGAATGCGCGCAAATCTGTGATTCTCGAAGCACCCGAAGCTGCCACGGCCAAAGCTGACAATACCATCGAATCAGAAGCCAGAATCCCTAGCACGAGAAAGGAGAGCACTTCCAGTCATGTATCGTTTATTCCTCTGGCCAATGGTGGAGATACAGACGAGTTCAACTTCCAAGTCAACCAACTAAAGATCAGAGATGAGCCACAGCAGCGGAATACAAGCAACAGTCTCAACCGCACTTCGGATCTCTTAAAGAATGAAAAGTCTTTGACGTTGGACGATATTCCCAGAATTGTGGCTGCAGAACAGGCACGTGAGCAGCGTCCCAACGCTTTCAAGCACCACAATTCTTTGTACCAGAAAAAGAGCCAGCAAATCCGAACGGTGCTGAAGAAAACGGGCAACGCTTTACCCTCAGAACAAGCGAATCCAGTGGCTACCACGAGTGAGCCACCCACCGAACTCAAGCATAAGTATTTCAGCGAGTTGACGGCCCATGAGCACAAGATCTTGCGGTTTGTGGCAGTGGAAGCGTTCCTTGAAGTATGCAATGAGTACACTAGAGAAGAGCTATGGAACCTTGTCCTCCCCAAGAAGCAAGGCACTTTTTGGGACAAGTTCAAGTTTGGAGGCAACAACGACAAGACCAAGATGCTCGCCGTGTTTGGAAGTGACTTGAAAGAAGTCACCAGGAAGTACGGAGTGGACTCGAGTTTGGGCGTTGGACCATCGCAGCTTCGCATTCCTATAGTGGTGGACGACGTGATCCAGGCGCTCCGGCAAAAGGATATGTCAGTGGAAGGTATTTTCCGGTTGAACGGAAATATCAAGAACTTGAGAGAGTTAACAACGCAGATCAACAATGCACCATTGAAGTCGCCCGTTTTCAACAACTACTCTGCGGTGCAATTGGCTGCATTGATGAAGAAGTGGCTCCGAGAACTCCCCAACCCTTTATTGACATTCAAGCTCTATGACTTGTGGATTCTTTCCCGAAAAGCTGGCAGTGCAGAGAAGCAGAAACGGGTGCTCCAGTTGGTCTGCTGCATGCTTCCACGGAGCCACCGCAACTTGATGGAGGTGTTGCTCTACTTTTTCAGCTGGGTGGCATCGTTTGCCGATATCGACGAAGAAACTGGGTCTAAAATGGACACACACAACTTGGCCACGGTGATTGCGCCCAACATTCTTCTTTCCAAGGCGTCCACCAATGAATCTGGCGAAAACCAGTCTAGCGACGCCCATTTCCTCGCCATTGAGGTGGTCAACCAGTTGATCGAGATGCACGAGGACCTTGCAGTGGTGCCACATGATTTGTGGGAGTTCTACGAGAAGTGTCAGTTTCCGGCAGCACCCAAAGACAGCAAGTTGGAGGCCATTGTACCGAAGGACATCACGGCCAAGATTAATCAGACGTTGAAGAGCAATCCAAAGTACTTTAGCGAGTATGTGGATTCGCCAGAAAGGAAGAAGGATGAAAAGAAGAGGACAAACGGTCAAACAAGTTAGTATAGAGACAAGATATTTAGTGAGTGAGTAGTGATTACTAGTCAGTCAGTCACTCTACTCAGTACTTTATACTAATGACTCACTCTCTCACTACCCACTACTTAACTAATGACTCACTACTTAACTAAGGACTCACTACTTAACTAATGACTCACTACTTAACTAATGACTCACTACTTAACTAAGGACTCACTACTTAACTAAGGACTCACTACTTAACTAATGACTCACTACTTAACTAATGATTACTCACTCACTACTATACAGTATTTTTCAAAATTATTCATACCAATGCGACAAATTCTATTAAAAGTTTGTGAAACATTTCACACCAGTGCGACAAAATTATTCATACAATATTTTTCAAAATCATTCAAACCAATGCGACAAAATTATTTATACCAGTGCGACAATTATTCATAGCAATATTTCAGATTATTCAAACAAATACAAGTTTTAATATACAGCATAAAAATTATTTAGCTTGGCCGTTGATTGGAAGACTCCAAGAATACAATGTAGCAATTAGTATACAGTATTTATCAAAATTATTCACACCAATGCGACAAAATTATTCAAACCAAATACAAGTTTTAATTTACAGGATAACATGGAAACTACTTTAGTTTTGTTCGACCGTTGATTGGAACACTCCAAAAATAGTATACATAAGCAATGGTCGAGATACAAAAATATTGAAATCTATTAAAAGTTGGTGTGAAACATTTTGCCATTTGATTTGAATAATTTTGTAGCAATAGTTTGAATAATTTTATCGCACTAGTTTGAATAATTTTATCGCACTAGTTTGAATAATTTTATCGCACTAGTTTGAATAATTTTATCGCATTAGTTTGAATAATTTCGAAATATTGATACAGTCTTTTTCAGAATTTTTCATACCAGTGCGACAAAATTATTCATACCAATATTCCAAAATTATTCATTCCAATATTCCAAAAATATTCATACCAAAAGGCACAATGTTTCACACCAACTTTTAATAGTTTTCAGTAATCAGATACTTTATATCTTGCTGATTGCTATTAGATTCTATTGTTGGAATCTTCAATCAACGGCTAAACGAACAAAACTAAAGTAGTTTTTATATTATGCTGTATATCAAAACTTGTGTTTGGTTTGAATGATTTTGAAATATTGGTGTGAAACTTTATGCCATTTGGTATGAATATTTTGTCGCACTAGTTTGAATAATTTACTGTATTTCAAAATTATTCATACCAATGCGATAAAATTATTCATACCAGTGCGACTAAATTATTCATACCAATATTACAAAATTATTCATACCAAATACAAGTTTTAATGTACAGCATAACATGGAAACTACTTTAGTTTTTTCGTTTCACCGTTGCTTGGAAGTCTCCATGAGTAAAATGTAATAGCAATCAGCAGGATATAAAATATCTTTTTATTGAAAACTATTCAAAGTTGGTGTGAAACTTTATGCCATTTGGTATGAATATTTTGTCGCACTAGTTTGCATAATTTTGAAATATTGGTATGAATAATTTCGTCGCACTGGTTTGAATAATTTTGAAATACACTGTAACTAATGACTACTCACTACTAACTACACACTGCTCACTAATCATCTCTACTCACTACTCACTACTCACTACTCACTACTACTCACTACTAACTATTCACTACTCTATACTCACTACTACTCACCACTCTATACTCACCACTCTTCTCTAGTGACCTCTTGTTAATGAACTGCCTGCAGTACCCGGATTCATTTCCGCGAAGTCGACATGACTTATCTATATATCAGTACCATGGCATTAACTACAGACTCACTCAAGGACCTTATAAAAGATAGGCTAGACGCACAGCTCGTCCAGGTCGAGGACATGTCTGGTGGCTGTGGCCAAGCGTTTGCCGTGGTCATTGTCAGCGCCAAATTCCAGGGCAAGAACAAGTTAATGAGGCACCGGCTCGTCAACACTGCTCTCAAGGAGGAAATTGCTGCTATCCACGCCTTCACGCAAAAGGGCTTTACGCCAGAAGAGTGGGTGGCCCAGGGAGGGAGTCTTTAAGAGGAATAAAAGTATGGATATTGGTGTTAGAAGTGAGTGTTATAGGGATGTACGGGTTTGACTAGAAACTGATGGGACTGAAGGATAGAACAGCGTGCAGATGAGAAGAATATAGAGAATTAAGAAAGAAGAAATCTAGAAAGACCATACTAGAAGTATGAAATAGTGCGTTATCAATTAGACTAATCCGTTCCCAATTAGACTAATCCGAGACTAATCCTCTATACAATTAGTCTAATCCTCTATACAATTAGTCTAATCCGATCCATACAACTAGTCGAATCCTATCATTCCCAGATTACCAGCACCAGTCTAAATGAAATCCAATTTTATATACACGCTGAACATTGGGCTATAGTTGGATGGATAAACGGCTTCAATCAGCGATGAAGTGCGCTTAAACGTACTTTAGCATAGATCTATGTACATTAATCTTATCAGCATTAATCTTATTGATCTTATTAGCATTAATCTTATTAATCTTATTAATCTTATTAGCATCATTTCAGCACTTTTTTCAACATTAATCTTATCAAGTTCCTTCCAGTCACTTGGCCCTTTACTCCATTACCCATGGTTACGAGCCCGCGCAGTACAGTAGCCACACCTACCAGCATCTTGATCATTACCATAGTATTTATTGAATCAATATTTAAAGAATCATACATTAAAGAATACCCATTAAGCTAATAGTTTTACTTGCTAGACCCAAAGTTCATATTCTGTCTGCTCTAGTGTTCGCAATAGCCAGACAGTTGCCCATGTATAATCCAGAATGGTTAGCATACCAAAAGTTCAGCAATTCATTTCCAACTGCTTCTACATGCAGAATCTCGAAGTAAGTGGAGACCTTCATAGTGGCTTTACAATCTCTTTTTGAGTAAGATTTGCCTGAAAATAGGGTCAACTCATCTAGCACTAGGGACATTGCACATTTTCAAATTTAGAAAACTAGCAAGAACTTAGCGGTTTTCCAAGAACTTAGCGGTTTTCCAAGAACTTAGTATCATAGATACTGATTCACGTTGAGTGTATTGAAAGTATGCTTCAAATTATATATGTTGAATAATTGGCATTGTTTGGTGTAGGCATAACTTTCATCATAATCATAGCGAATTTTAACATATACTAATATAGGCAGTTGTACATCGAGTTAAGCTGCCGGGAGCTGTTGAATGATTCATGTATCAAGACATTTTTCAATATAGAAGCCACTAGTTATCACCTTACACTGGAGAACTATTGAGTCACATGACGCACGGCAAATATCGTGCGCTACCCATAAAGAGTCTACTAAATGAGGTAAAAAAGTGTGCTAGAATAAAAGATAAAATATAGTAAGATTCTAGATTTCAGTAATCGGTTTATATTATTATACAGGGACAGCTAAACTGTAGCTTGTAAGACGAGTCTTTAGACTGTTCTGGACGCATTTACAGTTTTTCAAAAGTATTCAAACCAGTGCGGAAAAAGATTTAGACCACTCTAGTACAAGATATCCAAGTTTCGTACCACTACAATCTTTCAACAAATGGCATAATGTTTCACACCAACTTTCAATAAAATTAATATTTTGATATTTTAATCTGGACAATTATATCATAATTTTGGGAGTCTTCCAATCAAGGGTCAAACGAATGGTATTCCGTATGCTATTTGTTAGAGTGTGGAAAACTTTTTAATATTGGTGTAAACGATTCTGTTTTTTTGGTTTGAACTGTACAATGTTTTCAAGTATTCAAACCAGTGCGATAAAATGATTCAAACTGGTGCGATAAAATGATTCAAACTGGTGCGATAAAATTATTCAAACTGGTGCGATAAAATTATTCAACCAATATTTCAAAAGTTTAGCCACTTCGCACAATCTTTCAAACCAAATCACATAATGTTCATACCTTTAAATTAGAACTGGATTTTTTAAATATTAATCTGGAGATCACCTTATTTTCTACATCAGGAAGTCTTCCACTCAGGGACAAACGGACAAATCTGAACTAGTTTCCATGCTATGCTGTACATACCTTGTATTTGGTTTGAAAGATAGTGCGAATGGGTGCGAAAGTTTTAATTATGGTTTGAATAATTTTACGCATTAGTTTGACTACAGTCTTTCAAAATTATTCAACCAGTGCGACAAAATTATTCAGACCAGTCAAAATTATGCAAACCAAAGTTTTAATGTACAGCATAACATGGTAACTACTTTAGATTTATCCATTTGCCCGTTGATTTGAAGATTCCAGGTAGTATATATAGTTCAAATATAAATTTTCTGATTACTGAAAACTATTGAAAGTTGTTATGAAATATTATGCCATTTGGTTTGAATAATTTTGTCGCACTAGTTTGAATATTTTTGTAGTTTGAGTAATTTTTTCGCACTGGTTAATAGTTTCGAAAACATCGTACAGTTCAAACCAAAAAACAGAATCGTTTACACCAAGAATTAAAAAGTTTTGTACACTCTAACAAATAGTTGCATACGGAATACCATCCGTTTGACCCATGATTGGAAGACTCCCAAATGGAGAATTTAAAGCAATCCTCTAGATTCAGATTTCAGAATATTGAATTCTAAAAATGTTGGTGTAAAACATTACGTCGTTGGTTTGAAAGGTGCAAAGGAGTACGAAACTATTGAATTCAGTATTTTTCAAAATTATTCATACCAGTGCGACAAAATTATTCATACCAGTGCGACAAAATTATTCTTACCAGTGCGAAAAAATTATTCATACCAATCTTTCAAGATTATTCAAACCAATAAAAGTTTTAATATACTTTAGTTTTGTCCGTTAGGCGGTTGATTGGAGAAATCTAAGAATAGAATGTAATATCAATCAGCAAGATATAAAATATTTGATTACTGAAGACTATTAAAAGTTGGTGTGAAACATTATGCCATTGGTTTCAATAATTTGTCGCACTAGTTTGAATAATTTTGAAAAGCACTGTATTGGTGAATCGTTTTGGTAGTGTGGTTTGAATTGTTTTTCGCGCTGGTTTGAGTCTTTTATAATCTAATGTATGAAGCCAGTTTGTATTTCATGCCATCAGTAATTATTGCTTCTATATTCATCTGTATATTGGGAATAGAGGATGGTGGAGGTGCATCAACTTGAGCAGAAGAAAAAGTTTATTTCCAAATCTATACATTCGAATTTGATCCTTCACATCTATTTCACATTCAATAATTTCACACCTAATACCCTATCTATTTCGTATCTTTTCTTCTCTTTATGTAACAAGTCACTAAACCACAGGACGGATTCTAAACTCAAACCACTCACAATGACAGATCTCTCACCGAACACTGTTTAGAATGGTTCACTTTCAGAATGGTTCACTTCACACTTTCAGAATGGTTCAGAATGGTTCAGGATGGAATTTGCATCGGCATGAATCATTCCAGACTATTCGGGTTGGCGCATAGGCTTCGTCATGTGCCGATATTTTCGGGCAACCTGCGCCCAGAGCACCACCAACACTCCATAGAGAATGGTCACCAAGAAAGGGTAAAACCTTAAGCCGGTATCGCTAGACTGCGCCACAAGCCCAACCAAAAATGGCACCGCAGCCGCACCTCCTCCTCCAAAGGCACATATGAACCCCACACCCGTGGCATGGAATCTCACAGGCAACACCTTCACCGCCGTGGAAATGAGGTGTGGGAAAATGGGCCCCACAAAGAGTCCACTAATGAAGACATTCAAAAACTGCACGGCCAAGAGTGGTGTAAAGATGATCACACAGAACAAAACATGGAGTATAAACGACAACAACACGTAGGCGAAGTTGGCAGTCAGCTCATGGTTGAAGAAGTGATCCGTGACGAACCCCAAGCAGATGCGGCCTACGGTCAAGCCGGTCCAGAAAGTTGTGGCCATGTATGACGCTAGCTGGAATTGCATGTGGTTGATCCGTGTCAAGAACGTGATGAGCCACGTACCAAACGCCACCTCAGCTCCCACATAAATGAACATGGAGATGGAAAATAACCAGATTTCTTTTGAGCGGAGCGACTGACTAAGCGAAGCAGACTCCATCTCAATGTCTGAGTCTTCAGGCTGCTGCAGAGTATCTTGAGACAGAGACTCCACCATGTCATCTAGCTCTATGTCGTGAGCCTTTCTTTCCAGAACACGTTTCCTGGCCTCCAGAAGCCCAACCATAAAGCGGAATTTGGCTGGCGTCTCGTGCCGGAAGATGTAGCCGAAAAATACCACGTTGAACGAAGCCAAAGCGCTCAAAACAAGGTAGTAATCGTTCCATAACCACGGCTGAACCTCTCTCTCCATGAGCAGCGTCAACACAGGCGGCAGAATCATGCACCCAATTCCGTAGCAGCCATGGAGAATGCCCAAGATCTGATTGGAGTTGACCAAGTTGGCCATCCAACCGTTGAACGTGGCATCAAGCGTGCCAAAGCCAATTCCTGAAAGAAAGTAGCACACCACAAAAATGAAAAAGGGGGGCTTTTGATTAATGACAAAGTATGCCACCGACATACTGAGCGCTCCTAGTATGCCTAGGCCGCGCACGCCCAAGGACCGGTGCATCATCTCCGACACCAAAGCCATGACAAAGTAGCCAAATGTGGAAGCAAGGAAGATCATGCCCACGTGGAAGTCGGTGATCTGGTAGTCCTTTTCCAAGTGCGGAATGGCGGTTCCGATTGTCTGCTCGGCTAAACCAAACACAATGAAATTAAAAAACCCTGCAGCGAGTTGCCACTTGAGGAGGGCAGAATCTCTCCAGTCGGAAGAATTCATCACGATGGTCTGGTCCATATAAAGAGTGGAGTATTTTTTGCGGTGAGAATACGTGGCTAGGAGGTTAAAATCGGGGATTTCCGACCCTTGAGTGCTCAGGCCCTCATAAAACTCATCCACGTCCAGCATTTGAGAAGAAGAAAGTTAATAGCCAATTAAGAAACAGTATCAAGCAATAGTCAATCAAGAAACAGTCAAACCAATAATCAATCAAGAAATCAAAGATCAAGCAATAGTCAAACCAATAGTGAAGTCAATAATCAATCAATATTCAAACCAATAGTCAAGTCAATAATCAATAATTAATCAATAGTCAAGTAAAGTAATCAACCTTAAATACACCTTAATATCTCAAAGTCCCCCTGAAAGTCTCCTTTTTTAATGGTGTAGTCCTATGCTGGCGTTCTATATCTATCGTTGGCCGCCTTTTATGTAGTATGACTTGTTCTTTCCCTCAGTTATACGGATCACGATAAGATCGTATACAGAACTCAATTGGTACGTGCTATGAATGGCCTTGGCTGCAGGGGAAGCTTTGTGCTGCCAGTATCAAAAGTCACATCGAAGCCAGGAAATAGGAGTACGTCGCCGTTGGGCGAGTGTGGGGTTTTGCTATGTGCACACTTTCCACTCGCTACACCCGTGCACCATACATAATTTTCGAGTTAACTTTACTATTTCAGACGATAAAGAAAGGGTCTTCGACGATGGTATTGCTGGATTTTAAAGGTATAGATCTGTTGACTATGGACCTAGAAAATTGGGCGTGGGCGTGGCTTACTGGAAGTGCCCTCGGATGGGAGTCGGAATTCAAGTCTACACCAAGTAGTTTGGGTACAGGAACACTTGAAATCGGCTGAAATTCAGGTAGCTTTGCAGCCGGATTTCCCAGATGCCGTGTCTCTTTTTTCAAAGCAAAATTCCGAAAAACGGGTCCTTTTGCAGTAGGGCCAGAACTGCTGAGGTAGCCTGGTGTACGGGTGTTTGGCAGCAGCGTTGTATTTCGAGGGCTTTTTCAACCGGTCCAAGTGGGTGCAGTTGACGTGGCAAGAATGAATTCACCCTCGGACTAGCACCGAAACTGCCCATCTGTACTTGTATCTATTCACATAAACTCCATAGGTTAAAAAGTGCAAGTGCAATAGCAGCATAACTCTCCAATGTCTGCTCCCTCGTATTTGCACAAAACTTTCCCGCTACCAAATGCCTCTTTAGCTTAGTGGTAGAGCGTTGCACTTGTAATGCAAAGGTCGCTAGTTCAATTCTGGCAAGAGGCAGTTGCGCAAGTGGTTTAGTGGTAAAATCCAACTTTGCCATAGTTGGGCCCCCGGTTCGATTCCGGGCTTGCGCATATTTTTTCCCCATCTAACCCCGGGTTTTGACTCTTGTATCTGGGTGTACAGGAGTGCGGTACTAGATCGTGCCGCTTCGAACAGAGCAACAACAACTATGTCTTCCAATAGAGCAGTCGCCCGTGCCACCAGTGCCAGTATGTAGCACAGCAGCAATCTTCTAGCCCTACTAACGCCAGTTCAAAAGCTATACCCCTTGCATTTAGCGGACAAGTCCTGGGATAACACCGGCTTATTGGTGGACTCGTCTTCCACCGAGGGCGCCGACCACCTCAAGATTCTCTTGACCGTCGACTTGACCCAAGCAGTGGCAAATGAAGCTATCAACACAAAGTCCAACTTTGTAATTGCCTACCATCCATTCATTTTCAGGGGTTTGAAGTCCATCACTAACAAAGACCCTCAACAAAAGTCGCTTCTTAAACTTATCAAAAACAACATCAGCGTTTACTCGCCGCATACGGCAGTTGATAGTGCCAAAGGAGGTGTCAACGACTTTTTGGCAGACGGAGTGGTGGGCAAGTTGGGGGAGAAGTCACGTGAAGTGATCCAACCCGATGCTACGGAGCCCGGGTGTGGTATGGGCCGGTTGGTGACGCTTTCGCAGGCTGCCAAGCTCGAGGATATTGTGCAGAATATCAAGAACTCGTTGGGCTTGCAGTATGTGCAGGTTGGCGTGGCCAAAGGCGAGGGTTCCACCAACTCCGTGGAGACCATTGCCATCTGTGCCGGATCCGGGGGGTCAGTGTTCAAGAACGTGCAGGCGGACGTTTACTATACGGGCGAGTTATCGCACCACGAGGCGCTTTTCTTGACGGAATCGGGGTCCTCCGTGGTGGCCTGCAACCATTCCAACACTGAGCGAGCATTTCTCGGAGTGTTGAAGCAGCAGCTTGAGGCCGAGCTTCCGGATGCGGAAATCCATGTGAGTGAGTGTGATGAGGATCCATACCAGACATGGTGAGGTGAGAAATGTGTGTGACTAAGATATTGTGACTGTGAAGGTAGAGAGGAGGGAGAAGAGTGAAAGATAAAAATCTCTATAGAAAATGTGTCAAAACCAATACTACTTCAACTTTAGGTATTGTCAACTATACACCACAAGGAGTTGCACTAGTAAGCAGTATATGCCGGCCTCATGGCATGCGCAAGAGTGAGCGACATCTCCAGCTACGCAGCACTTGGAATATTGCGAAAAACCCTGGCCAACCTCTGGCACCTCTGGCACCTCTTGCCAACCTCTCGCCATGTATCCTGAAGTTCCAAAGTGTGCCTTGTGGCAGGCATATGTCAAAAGATACTGCTTAAAAAGGGTATGCATTGCCAACAACAACTAAACACACGGCAACATTTTCAACATGTCAACTTCATTTGATGGAGATTTGTTGGAGCATGGTGGTTCAAATATTCTGGGTTTCGGAAGCTCTTGTGTGAGAAGTAATTCTGTGCGACCATTAAAGCGAGGCCCTGCTCTTTTGACTGTGCGGGCCAAATTGACAAATCGCGTTTTTGGTCTGGGGTAAGGCTACGGACAGGTCAGATTGATGAGATAGGTATAAGTTAGTTGTAAGATATACGTTGGTATAAGTTGTAAGTTAAGTTAGTAGTTAGTAGTTAGTAGTTAGTAGTTAGTAGTTAGTAGTTAGTAGTTAGTAGTTAGTAGTTAGTAGTTAGTAGTTAGTAGTTAGTAGTTAGTAGTTAGTAGTTGGTAGTATAAATAGTATAAATAGTACTTAGTAGTTACAGTGCGACAAAATTATTCAAGCCAATACAGTGTTTTTCAAAATTATTCAAACCAGTGCGAAAAATTATCCAAGATTTCAAAATTGTTCAAACTAGGGTAACAAAATTATTCAACCAAAATGGCATAATGTTTTAACTTTTAGTAGAATTCAAAATTCAAAATTTTTTCTGATCGATTGCTCATATACACTCTACATGGAGTCCTCTAATTAACGGTCAAAACAGACAAAACTAAAGTAGTTTCCATGTTATGCTGTATATTAAACTTGTATTGGTTTGAATAATTTTAAAGATTGGTTTGAATAATTTTGTCGCACTGGTATTAATTTTCAAAAATACTGTATTTCAAAATCTTTCGACCACTTCGCACAATCTTTCAAACCAAATGGCACAATGTTTCACACCAACCTTTTTAGAATTCAATATTCAGAAATTTATATCTGGACAATTGCTTGTATATACTTGGAGTCTTCCAAACAACGGTCAAAAGCGATAAAACTAAAGTAGTTCCATGTTATCTTGTGTATAAAAACTTGTGTTGGTTTGAATATTTTGAAGCGCTGGTTTGAATATCACACTGGTTTGAATATCGCACTGGTTTGAATATCGCACTGGTTTGAATATCGCACTGGTTTGAAAAGTTTTGAAAAACACTGTACCCCGCCTAAACTCTCACTTGGCCTCAAAGAACATAGAAATCTGTAGATTCCTCTCTACGAAGAATAATTGAAAGGCGACTTCGCTAAACATACTCTCCAATGAATTGATTCAAAAGATAACATGAACGTTTCCTCAGTTTCCCTAGACTCATACTGTTACTATAAGGGGAAGAACTGCGAGGCTCCTAAGCCTTAGAATTGTCTCTGATTATTGATTTGGACAGTGACCTACGGTATAAGTAGTAGAAGTTGTAAGTAGTAGAAGTTGTACGTAGTAGAAGTTGTCCGTAGTAGAAGTAATATAAGTTAGATAAGTTATGTAGTATAAGTAAGTAGTATATGTTAGTATATGTTATGTGTTAATTGCAAAGGGGAGTGTAGAGAAGGCACTGAGAAACATGACTTGTGATCCACAAGCCTATGGAAATGTCATTCCTCCGAAAACTATCCATACCGAGTCCGTTTTAAACTGCAATGTATGTTTCCACAATTTCGCCGATTAAAGCGTCGTATTGCGCTCTTGATGAGCTTTGCATTGCCGTTCGTATCCATTTGTAGAGACTTGTGATGGTTGAAAGCATTGTAGACCCTTCTTAATTCATAAGAGGATTTCAGTCATTCTGTATCACCAGGTATCACAGGTGCCAAGTACCACAGATGCCAGGTACAGATGCCAGGTACAGATGCCAGGTACAGATGCCAGGTACAGCCAGTTTCTAAGATCTCCCAACCAAGCCACTCAATCGAGTCTTTATCCTTTCATTTCTCCTTGTTCTTGGTGCCCAATTTTGTCTCGCGCTAGTCCTGCCACTCAACAGCCTCCACAGCTTCTTTGAATGTGTCTTCCACAGAATGTAAGGCGCCCTTCATCAAGCCGAGAACGCCCTCAAAGGTACCTTCCACTGCGTCATCAACATCATTCACCAAGTTTCCAACATCTCCAACTACTTTATCCAAAAAACCAGGGGCAGTAGATGCTGAGCCTTTCCCTTCTGAGCCTTTCCCTTCTGAGCCTTTTTCCCCATTTTCTAAGCCTTTTTCCCCATTTTCCAAGCCTTTTCCCCCACTTTCCATCGCTAAACCTTCAGATTGCACACTCCCCGAATCGTCCAAAGAACCTGCCTTTGGCCTCCATAAATGATCGTATGTGGCGTTTTCAACTATATGTTCCACATCAAATGGTACATTCGGATACGAGAGTTCATCTGACCATGTTTCAGGCAACGCTCTCGATGGGCTCACTGAGTAACCACCTTGAGTACCATTATTTGCACTGGGCTTGATATGGAGCGACTCGCAAATGATGTTATAGACGTCTGTATTGGCAAATGGTAACACCTTTGTTTTCGCAGGAGTTTTGGCCTGGAAATACGGCCCGGACCCGAGGAAAATGGCGCGCATCAATAATTCTGTATTGTTGTATCCATGCACACCTTTGGGACGGTAGTCATTGTTCATCTTGGAGTAGTCTTCTCGAGTGACAATAGAATACCCCACATTAGGCACAAGCCAGATGGGAGCCAAGCGGTAATTGAACAAGTGCTCCGACTCCTGGCCACCGAAATTGAACTCTTTGGGAATATCTTCCACTTTCCACAAGTTGTAATGGTCTTTGAGAGGAGACTTGGCCAAGTTGTCGCTCAATTCCTGGAAAATGGACGATACCGTATGCTGGTTGGTTGGTCTCAAGCCAAACAAAGGCCACCCGTCGATATGCTCAATTTTGCTCCTATCCACAAGATCATCAAGAATAAGCACGCGATCATTGGACGTGGGCGCCATTCCATGGTCACTGACCACCACCAAATTGACGATATCCTGGAGATTCCGGACCGCCAATTGGTCCTTGACAGACGCCACAAACGCATCCACTTGTTTCAAAGATTGTACTAGTACATCTCCCGAAATGCCTTTCTTGTGGCCAACCTGGTCGATGGTAGGAACATAGGCCAAAATAAGCTGCGGGCGTTTCTTGATATCTTCCATATCCAACCAACTCATGATTCTGCCGAGCTTGGCAGCAAACGACTCTGTGCCGTTGTACTTATCCACGAACAGAGGCCCGTTATCTCCGATTTCGGGCACTTCGCTGCCTGGCCACATATGTATGGCAGAATTGACACCCTGATTTGCAGCAGTGGTCCATATGGGCTGGCCACCACGCCAGAAATCTGGGTTCAAGCCGTACTTGGGGTTTGTGTTGATGAACTGCTTCTGGAGCTTGGGATCGAAGAATGTGTTGCCCACAATGCCGTGTTCTGACGGATAAAGACCTGTGACCATGGTCCAATGGTTGGGAAACGTGGAGCTGGGGAACGAAGGCGTCATGTATGGCGGCCCGTACTCATTCACCAACATGTCGCTCAAAGCAGGCGTCCTTTCTGCTGAAATGTAATGGGGATGGAAGCCGTCCAAGCTGATCATGATTGTGGTTGGGTGGAATTGATGGGTGGAATTAGAAAGAAGGACTTTTTCGCTCTGGTATGGTGACGAGCCCGAAGGAACACGGCCCCGGCTAAGGAACATGATACCGAGCGTAAACACTATGAAGACGGCAAAAGCAAGGATGGTTTTGTTGAGCTTCTCGTTTAGCCGCTTGATGGAGTAGTTGCGGAGCTCAGTCTGAGTCTGTGGCGGAGCATAAACATGAGGCCGGCTCAGGAGGTCAAAGGGGAGCTTGGACCGGATAAAGTGCTTGACCTGGGAGAACTTGGATTCTGGGAAGTCATCCATATAGTCTAGAGAGTCCAAGAAGCGGGAGTTGAAGCGGGACCCGACGGGGGAGTCGTCGTCGTCAATCAAGAAGTCCTCGTCATGGTCCAAGTCTGTGACCGGTACGTCCACACGGTGGGGAGTATACAGCATGCCAGCAGCAGACGGTGTAGGAATTGAGCGCGTGTGTCCGTAGATTAGCTCTGGTCACGTGAGACGCACGTGACACAGAGAATAATAATTTCTGTGGCTGAATCTATCTGACTTCAGATTAACTGAGTTCAATTGATCTGTGTTCAGATTAACTGCGTTGAACTGAACACAGTTTATCTCTGCCTGTCTATCTGTCTATCTGTCTGTCCATCACTCTATCTGTCTGTCTATCACTCTATCTGTCAGTCTTCCCGTTACACCCGCACTGCTCGCTCTCGCTTCTTCTCCTGAGCTAAGTACACCTTCACCCGGAGAGCCATAAGTTTGTCTTCTTGGAGATCACTGCTCCCAAACTGTGCAGAACATCCCGTGATTGGACAGTTGATGGAGCCGTGGAGTGACCGCATAATGTGGTCCCGTTCGTAGATGTGTCCACATTTGCGCAGCATTACTGGATGCACAAAGTAGTTAAGTGAAAGCGGATCCTTCAAGGAGATTTTGCCTCCCGCAACAGTCAATTCGTCCTCATCTTTGTGATCGTCTGGGAGAGGGTCTTCCGGGTGTTCGAGAACAAAGCGGGCGTTTTTAAGGTACTGGTAGGACGCATCCGCCGCCAAGATGGGGCCAAAGTCAGAGGCACTGGTTTCTAGCTGTGCCACAATGGCGTCGGCAAAATTGGGTTTGGTCACCTGCTTATAGTCCAGGTAGTTTTCAAGGCAGAGGTCTTGTTCGTGGCGCCTAGATTCCAAGAAACCCCGGTGCGCCGCTTTGAGCGAGGTCTGAAGCTGCTGGAGCTTGTACTTTGCATTGATTAGATCGGCATACACGCGGAGCTGGGTATCGAGAAACTGGTTTGTTTTGTCGTTGTGTAGAAGATGAGACTGGTCGATCACATAGGCGAGGAAGTCGTCGGAGGTCTTTTTGGTGGCCAGGAGCCGGTCGTCGATCTGGGAAAGAAGTGTCACGTGCGTGAAGTCAGTATTGACACGGATACTCAGATGCACGGGGAAATAGTCTGGAAGAACGGAGAAGTCTGGGAGTTCCATGACGATGTGTTGATGGAGGTGTATGCTGTACGCAGTCTATGGACACCCGTACACGCGGCTGCACTGGTGCAACCTCTCTAATTGACTACGACACTAAGATATCGTAGAAGATAGTAGCAGTTAGAAATAGTAGTGAGTAGTAGTCAGTATTTTCCTAAAACTCAGTAGTCTTAGAAGACTCAGTACAGTGTTTTCCAAAATTATTCAAACCAAATACAGTTGTATATACAAGATAAAATGGAAACTAAATCAGTTTTGGCCCTTTTGACCCTTAATTGGAAGACTCCCAAATGAAGAAGTATGAAGCAATCCTTTAGACTAAGACTTCAGAATATTGATTCTAAAAAGTTGGTGTCACACATTTCGTCATTTGGTTTGAAAGATTGTACGAAGTGGTACGAAACTTTTTGAGAATTGGTATGAATATTTTGTCGCACTGGTGAATAATTTTGAAAAACTGTAGTTTTAGAAGACTCAGTCTTAGAAGACTCAGTAGTACTAGAAAAATTACCAATGGTCAGTAGTACTAAATTACAGTGCTACCTAGTAAGTACTAGAATCAAGTACTCATCTCTACAGTAATACCAATGATCAACTTATACAAGTATTATAATCAGTAGAAGTACTATACTGAACTCGCAGTCTCGAACAGTACAGTGTTTAAAAGTATTCAAAGCAGCGCGAAAAATGTTCCTACCAAGAAAGTAGGTTTACAATTCAAATGTTCGTACCTTCGCACAATCTTTCAAACAAATGGCATAATAATTCAAATTTGATTACAATTAATAAACTAAAATTTAAATCTGTTTTATATGCACTACATTTGGGAATCTTCCAATCAAGGGTCAAACGGACAAAACAGAACTAGTTTTATGTTATTCTGTTAACAACTTGTACTGGTTTGACTATTCTATTTTCTAGATTTGACTATTCTATTTTCTAGGTTTGACTATTCTATTTTCTAGATTTGACTATTCTATTTTCTAGGTGAACATTTTGCGCGCTGTTCAAATACATTTATTCAAACCAATCTTTAAAATTATTTAACCAATATTATTATTTAACCAAATACAAGTGGTATATACAGCATAAAATGGAAATACTTTAGTTTTATCCGTTTCGACCTTTGATTGGAAGACTTCAAGAATAGAATATAGCAAGCAGCAAGATATATGATATCTGATTACTAAAAACTATCAAAAGATTACTGAAATATCAAAAGTTGGTGCCATTTGGTTTGAATAATTTTGTCGCTAGTTTGAATAATTTTGATTTTGGTATGAATAATTTTGATTTTGGTATGAATAATTTTGTCGCACTTGTAATTTTGAAAAACTCTGTATTTGAGATGAACTTCAATTACTATCGACTACTGAAATTGGCCTCCACTAATTCTACCAAGTGTGAAACCATATTATTCATAGTAGTCATTTTTTATTCTTTGACTGTATCTAACTTGTACTCCAGATTTCTAGATGACTTTCTTGTTTAATTTAAGAGCCGTCTATTCTGCTCACTTTTAACAGTGCCGTATAACCACCATCGACTCAGCCGTTTCCTTCGTTAACCACCACAACCTTATTTCATCTAATATTCTTTCTACGGCATTTATGCCACCTTCTCAGCATATAGGCTTGGAGGTTTATACAGGACTTGCTTCAATGTTCTGCTATTCAGCACATGTCAAATATTCAACAGCTTCTGTTAAACGCAGCACACCCGTACATCCCACGGTTTTGATTGCAACTGAGGATTTACCAGGGATGTACGATTATGGATGCTAGTGTGATTATTGATGCTAGTGTGATTATGGATGCTAGTGTGATTATGGATGCTAGTGTGATTATTGGTTGTATGCACGTTTTAAGGTATTCATTCATGCTATTAAACTCTAAATGTTGGGTCAGAATAAACTTCAGGCTTTCCCACGGTATAAAATCCGAGAAGCGCACGGTACTCCGAGCCCTAGTGATAAGACAAAAATACTTAAGTGATTAGAGTTCCATCCATGATTTCAGTTTAATAGTCTTCATAAGATCCCGTGGCCAAGAAATGGTTCTAGGGTAAAATTAATATAAGAATAGGTTGAGCCTAGGGACGGGATTTTACGAGATGTACGGGTGTATTAACGGGATGTACGGGTCTACAGGGTTCACAAGAGTTTAAAGAGTTTCCATAAAGGGAGTTGGGATGAAAATTGATTTTAGTGAGTTAGGATTCTAGTACAGATTGAGTGGATTATTAGTTGTATTTTTGTTGATACCTTTCTTGACATGTACTAGGATTAAAAGGTACTAGTCCAAGCGAGCTTCGTTTCAGGTTTTCCTTTTGGTGCTAACTACTAGATAGTATATAAGACTAGACAGAAGCTGAATAGAAGCTAGATAGAAGCTAGATAGAAGCTGAATAGAAGCTAGATAGAAGACTAGGTAGTGCACAGACTAGTTACAGCGTTTAAATTATTCAAAGCACCGCACAATTTCCAACCAAGAAGATATTCAAACCAGCACCAAAACGATTCAAACCACATCAGCAATTTAACAACCAATAACTCAAAAGTTTCCTACTCCCTAACAAGTTGTTTTACAGATACCATCCGTTTGACCCTTGATTTGAAGACTCCCAAATGTAGTAAAGCAATCTTCCAAATTAAGATTACAAAATATTCTAATACGTCGGGGTGAAACATGCGATTGGGTATGAAGATTGTGTGAAGTGGTGCGAAAATTTGAATTGGTTTGAAGTACAGTATTTTTCAAAATTATTCATACAGTCTTTTTCAAAATTATTCATACCAATATTTCAAAATGTTTCATACCAGTGCGACAAAATTATTCATACCAATATTTCAAAATTATTCATACTAATGCGACAAAATTATTCATACCAATATTTCAAAATTATTCAAACCAGTGCGACAAAATTATTCATACCAAATACAAGTTTAAATATATATCATAATATGGAAACTAGTTCAGTTTTGCCCGTTT
>VATE01000320.1:0-13638 GCA_008065195.1 Metschnikowia amazonensis | reverse complement strand
CCCCCCCCCGAAGGGGGGGTTAATTATTTATCAGCTTTACTATAAATAAACTTACTTCATTTCTATTAATTTATTTATAAAATGTGTATTTATATATATTACCCCTAGTATAAATTGTTTAAAATTTATGCTAAAAACATTTAATGCCAAAGTATGTTTTTTTTATCGATAAATTTCAAAACCTCATAAAAAAGTATAGATAGTTATTTTTTATGTATCAGTATTATTTAAAATACAGAATATATTAGCAGACTATATAAATAATAAGATCCTTAAATATAAGGGGCCGTAGGCCCCCTATGAATATATCTCATAGGGATATATAATAAAATTTTTAATATGACTTTAATTTATGAGCCTCCTCATATAATCATCCCCAAAGAAATAAAAATTACATACATTGTATTTTTTTTTATGGATCTTTTATATTTTGAATGAGTTATTTTATTATTATTTATTAAAACTATTATCATTACATATAAAATATTAATTACAGTACCTATTTTATGGCCAGCATATATATTTTTTTTTGTATTTAATTTATATATATATATATAATACAACTATTTATTTATCAATTTTTTCTTAGTTTTTTATATCTAGGTAAAATGTATACATATAATTATATATATATTTAAACTCAAATTACTATATCTAAAATTTATTAAATTTTATGTCATATGTATATATATAAAGATGTTTTTTTAGGGTCTGATATATATATATTAGATCTCCCTAACATATTATTTAGGTCTGTATCTTATTATAGATATTCTAGGGGTGGTACCCTTTTTAATAAAAACATAGGTCAAGTTTGTTGTTTATTGTTTGTTAAAATATATGAATATATGTTCGTTTAAATACGAGGAAATTATTATAACCAAAAGTATAAAATACGATTAGTTATTAAGGGGAGTTATTACCTTGGATAGGTAAGTTAATTAGTCCTTTATCTTGTTTATTAAGAACCTCATCAATAACATATTATATATATAAATAATCATAAAATATCTAAGACATGTAAATATAAAACAGTAACTTCAGCGAATATATGGCTATTATTTGTAAAGTCATAATTATAAATTCTTCAGGTACAAATGGCTAACATAATTCAAAGCATATTCATATGGACAAAATGAAGTCCGGTTAATGCATAAAATGTTGATCCATAGACTCCATCGGAAATTGTAAATGATGAAAACATATATTCAAAAACTTGTAATATTACAAATATTACTATTAATAATGTTGTAAATATAAATCCATATAATGTATCTTTTCTATTACTATTTATTAAAGCATGATGTCCCATAGTTATTGTTACACCAGATGCTAATAAAATTATAGTATTTAATAAAGGTAATTCACTTGGTGAAATTGCTTCTATACCTGCTGGAGGTCAAGCCATACCTATTTCCATTGTAGGATTTAATGATGAATGTAAATATGCTCAAAATAATGATCCAAATATTAATATTTCACTTATTACAAATATATAAAAACCTTGTGTTAATCCTGTTTTAACTGCTTTAGTATGATCTCCTAAATATGTACTTTCTGCTATTACATCTTTAAATCATAATGTTAATACATATAATACACTTATTATATTAAATATAATATAAAAACAATTATTTATATAACTATGTGCTGTTAAACCTATACTTAATGCTAAATTCATTAAAGCAAAAGATGTAAATAATGGTCATGGTGATGGACTTACTAAATGAAAAGGATGTAATTGTATATAACCTCTAATTGAATTTGTCATATGATTAAAAAAAAATATATTGATATATAAAAATTTGGGTCTTGCTAAATAGGAATTGAACCTATATATTTCACTTCAAGGGTGATTGTCTTAACCATTAGACGATTAACAAGGGTAGTGAAATTAATCACTTACCTAAAGGTAATATTAATAGATAAAAAAAAGGAATAATAAATATATAAATATAATAAAATAAAGGGTAAATACCGCCCACCTTCGGTGGGCGGTTATGTATATTTATTTCTCTTTGAAAAAGGTTATAAATTTCTTTCCTTTTGATAGTTTAATCGTTTACTTTTTACTAAATTTATAATATATTTAATCTTATTTTATAGTTAAAAATTTAATAAACATTAACTTTAATAATAGATATATCATTATAAATCCAGCAAGAATAGATAATAAAACATAAAAAATAACTATCTTCTCATAAAGATAGTTATTTTTTAGAGCCCTCCGAAGGTGGGCGGGATCTATCTATCTTTTATTTTCATATGTCTCTTTTAGGTTTTTATCATCGAATTTACATTTTCTCTTTTTATTTCCTCCGGAGATAAATCCCCCTGCGGGGAATTTATTTCTAAACTTCTTTGATTTCTTTTATAAAGGCTCTCATCATATTTTTTATAATATGCTCTGATATAAATATTATCCCTTGAGGGAATTATATCATATATTAATTACCATAATCATAAATTTAGGTTGTGTTTAGATTTTCTCCAACAATCAATACAGCTGCAAAAAGAAGTTTCCCTTCTGTGGATCCCACCCACGTAAATTAAAGATATTAAAGTATGCACTATAAAAACAATATTTTTCATAGTTTAATTTAGTTTTGTATTGAATTGTATTGAATTATATAGTATTGGTTTGTATTTTAGGGATAAAAATTTTTAATTGAGCTAAATTGGAATTGAACCAATATGGATTACTTAAAAGGTAATTGTCTTAACCATTAGACTATTAGCTCATTATAATATATCCAGATAAAAAAAACTATCTTTTGATAAAGATAAAAAATTTTAGGGTTGAGCCGGATATATCGGCCCGCCTTAGGCGGGCCCAATGTTTAATTTAGTTATTATATATATTATTGCCTTCGGAAAGAATTGAACTTACACCAGTCGCGCTTCAAGCGAATGCTCTACCATTTAAGCTACAAAAGCAATCAAGAGCAAGTAGAATCGAACTACTATAACATGTGTTGAAGACATGGACTTTACCATTAAGTGATACTCTTTTTATCTTATCCTATTTAAGTTATTATTTATCTTATTTCATAAGTTACAAATACCTAAATATCTTTAGTATAAGCTTTAATTATTTATTAGGTCATATAGGAATTGAACCTATGGCTCAGTTGTGTAAGAACTGCGATTTTACCTCTAATCGAATAACCTTATATTTATATATATCTATATTTATATATATGTTTATTTTTTGATTTAAAATTTATCTCATAATTAATAATACTACTTCTTACAATCCTGAAGTATATATATATTATTTATGCTCTTAAATTTTTATATGAATATATGCCACTTATAAGGGTGGTGTATTTGTAATATACCTTATAGGTTATTTATAATATATTATAAAAAATATAGTTAAATTTTACCTATAAGTAGTTTTATAATATCGGTATTATCGATAATTAAACAGCGTATAATAATAAGAAAGCGATCATTAAAGCGAATAATCCACAAGCTTCTGCTAAAGCGAATCCTAAAATTGCTTGAGGGAATAATGTTGAACGTAATGAAGGGTTACGTGATGTACCGTTTATTAACGCTACGAAAACTAAAGCGATAGCTATTGAACTTCCTCCTAAAGCTAATGTTGATATACCTGCTCCGATGTATTTTGCTGCTAATACTAATTGCATAAATATAAATTAATCATACCTTTGATAAATATACTTCTACTATGCTTTAATTATATCCAAAGCCAGCTATTCTATTATTTAATATTTCATAAAAAAAAACATACTTCTATATAAAGTATATTTTTTTCTATTCTATATTTGGTTTATATAATACATATTTTATTTTTTTTTTATTATTTATATCATATATATGCTCGATTTCTAGGATTATATGATTTAACTAAATATATGAATATATATCCCAAATTATGATAGTAATAAAACCTTATAAAAAAGAATAAACCAGCTTATAAGGAAGAATGTAAATAAAAATATCGACATTTTACCGGCCATAGGCCGGGATATTCTTTATAATCGGTTTGGGATTTTGTAAAAAAATGCTATCATTTCGCTCCGCGAAATAATTAACATAAATAATGATGTATTTATCTTATCTATGCCCGCCGGAGGCGGGATAGATTTAATTATAGGGGGGCCTTCGGCCCCCCCATCATTATATACCCCCGAAGGGGGTATTAATTATTTAACTGGTGCTATTAATACAGGTAATTCACTGAATGTGTGATACTCTGCAGGTCTTGTTAAAATTAACTCTAAGTCTGAATCTCTAGTATTTCTAGTTAAATTAGATTCTATAAAATCTGGAGTTACTTGTATTTCTTCTATCTCATTTTCACCATTTTCTAATTGTATTTGTACACTTTTTAAACCTACTATAACTGATATTATAGATATAGCTGATCCTATACTACTTACATAGTTTCAACCTATAAAGGCATCAGGATATTGTGGTATACGACGAGGCCAATTTTATAAGATATTTAATATCCCCCAAAGGGGGGGGATCTTTTATATTATATAATTTGTTATATCCTTGTTTTTTATTCCCATTGAGGGATTTTATAGGATTTTATTATCTTTTAAATAATATTTCTATATATCACTATATAGTTCAGACTATGTTATTATCTAAATACCTTAATAAATTATATAATACCCTGATAATAAAAAAAACATACTTTTTTGTATTCATTATATTTTAATAAAAATAGATAAAGTATATTATATTAAAAGGCAAGGTAATATATAAATATTCCGTTTAAAATGAGGAATTATACCTTAAATTTAAGGGTATATATATAAGATATTTTAGATATTGGGTACTCGTGGATAAATTATTGTACTCCGGAAGGAGGTTAATGAATATGACCCATAAAAAATAACGATCATCTTATAAAGATAGTTATTATTTAAAGCCCACCTTCGGTGGGCGGGTATCTATTATTCTTTGTTTACTCATTATCTAGTCGTTGAACGTTCATATAAATTTATTTATTAACTATTTATATGCTTCGCTGCAAATTATCTTTAATATAAATGATGATTATTTAAATTATACTGATACTTTTTTAGAGAAAATAATTTAAGATTAGCCAACCTCAGGAGGTTAATTATCTTTGAAAAAGATGATTACAACCCACCAACCTGAGGTGGCGGTATATCTTTTATTCTTTTTTGGGGATTAATTTACTAAAAAAGCTTATATTTCATTTATTTAAGATTTTCTTGCAATTCACCCAATTAAAAAATATATATGAAAAATTTTATAATATCAAACCTTATCTAAGTTTTATTTATTAATCTATATAATAATACTTATGCCCGCTGCTTTGCAGCGGGATTTTTGGATTAAATCTTTTAACAAAACTTTAAAGGGATACTATTTATTCTATTTATTTTTATTCATATATTTTTCCTTTACTGGACACCTTTTGATCCCGTTTAAACCTAAAAAATGCATAGGTAAAAAAATTAAATTAACAGATATGAAAAGTAATCAAAAATGTATTTCTGCTCAAACTTTATTATATTGTAAACCAAACATAGATGGTCCTCAATAGTAGTAACCACCAACTAAACTAAATAAAGCTCCCATAGACAATACATAATGAAAATGTCCAACTACGTAATAAGTTAAATTAATAAAGTATTTTATAATAAAAAAATTTTACAATAAAATAAAAGATAATTTATCAATTTGGACTATATCTTTTAAAAAGTAAGTCTACTATCTAAATGATTTAATAATACCAAGGTAATAAAAAAAAGATACTTCTTTAAAAGTATATTTTTTTAATGGAGCATTATATTCATTAGATAGGTTATTTACTTAATAACACAACGTCTAGTCTCTACATAGTAAATAAACAATTAATTCCTTTTGGGATAAATATATATGGATAAACTCCTTAAGTATTATATTAATTAAAATATAAAAATATATCTATACCCGCTGCAAAGCAGCGGGATTGTTTATAAACTTACACGGTATTAATTTTAATACCCGTAGTATGGTTGCATTCAAAAACCAATATTAAAACCTTCACCGTTAGCTATAATAACATTTGTTTTTATATATTATAACCAATATATAAGATAAAATAAAATCCTTTAAATTTTTCTATATTTTTTGGATAAAACCATTATAAAGTAATAAAAAAAACATACATTTATAAATATATCTTTTTTATGTGTTTATATATAATTTTCCGTAATTATAACCCCCAAGGGGGATATGATCATCCCCATAAAAAATAACAATCTTCTCATAAAGATTGTTATTTTTTATAGCTTAGCGGGATAATTATATTTTATTTATATATTTTTGAAGTGTGACCTCAAGACACTCGAATTGAATTAATTATTTACAAAATTTGTAAATAAATCAATGTTAAATAGTACATAAAATAACTAAAAAAAATAAGTTATATAAGGTAAAATAAAAAATAAGAAAGTAAAAAAGATCCGATTTCAAGGAAAATAAAATATAAGGAGGGGAATATCCAAACTATAGTTTTTAAGATTTATATTTATCATTTTTATAACCTAATAAAGGATATAATTTAAAATGATTATTTAATATATTTAAACTATGTTTATTAGATATAAGTAAATTAAGATCATTAGAAGGTTTAATAAAAGGATCAGCAGTTTGCTGATTAATATCTAAGTGAGGAGTATTTTCTAAATATAAATTAATAGCTTTTAAAATATAAATATCTTTAATTTGATTAATTTCCACACGTAGTGAGGGGATACCTGAGTCGGATATAATATTATTTGTAATTTCCTCATTTTTATATTTTACTTTTTTAAATTCTCCATTTGCTTCTATAAAACCAGATAATCAACTTGGGAAATAATAAGGTATAAATAATTGATTACCTATAGAATGTAAAGGATCATAATTATCATGATAAAAAATAGATGATAAATAAATGTTATTTTTATTAAGTGGAGCATATTTATTATTTCTTAATTTTATAAATTGATTTTGAGAAATATTAGAATTATCATTTATAAAAATTTTAGCAAAATCTAATTGACATAATTTATGAGTTGACAATAATGGATATTTAGCTAAAATTATAAAAATTTTAGATAAATCTGACCTATTTGATGCTATTCATGTTACATATTTATGGTTTTTTTCTATTATTTTTTTTCCACCTATATATTTTACTAATAAATCAATTAAATATTGATTTGAATCAATATTAATAAGAGATATAAATATTCTTACACGTTTTTTTTTATCATTTATATAATCAACAGTTATAATACCTTTACCTTCTAATAAACCTACAAAAAATTGTTCTATATAATTCCCCAACTTTGCAGGGGGATATCCGGCCATCGGCCGGGATTCTTTTATTTTATTATTAAGCTCAACTCCTTTATTTGCCCCCAAGGTCGTAGTTATATCTTTATATATATCTTTATTAATTTCACCGGTATATATTATATCGGTTACACTTAAAATTTTTCTAACCTTATTTTCTTTTTGTCTTCTTATCTTTATTAACTTTTTTAATGGGCATATTTTTTTTCTTCCTTTTAACTCTTTTATATTATTTTTTATATTAAGTTTATATATTATAAATAATATTACCATTATTTTTACTTTTATTATTATTATTAAATATGTATTATTAACGATATTACTCGTATCATGGAATGCGACATCTATCGAAGCATTCGATAGCATAACTCCTGTTACTTAAACACATCTAAAATATTAAAATTTATAATTTGTTAATAAAATAAAATATATAAATTATATATATATTTAAGTATAAATTAAAAATATCATAGATATAAATTCTTTTATGGATAAACCAACTAAGAATAAATTGGACTATATATTATCATAATCATAAAAAATAAATATCTTTCCCATAATACTTATATCATAAATATTAATCATTCTTTGGATTATTTACTTTGATAAAAAATTTTTAGTAATTTATCATCCCCCAAAGGGAGATGTTTTACCTAGCAGGGAAATAACCCGGAAGAATAAAAAAATACAAACTTTGTATAGAAGTTTGTATTTTTTTTATGGGGGATATTATTTCCAGGCTATGCCTGGATAAATTATGAGGATCACGTATAGTCTCTAAGGATCCTACTAAGATATATTTATTACCAACATAAATAAAACTTTTCGTTTGATCCATTTATTCATGTGGTATATAAAAAACATATGTATTTATGTAATTTATATAAATCTGTTGGTTTCCTGCTGATTATTCAAATAGAATTATATATAATAATCGATAAAATTTATGTCAACATTTATCCCTTTATAAGATATAATCATTATATATATATTAAGGAAAAAATAATAGGCTTAAATTAAACAAATATTAAATTCTAATAAAAGAATTTCCCAGCATATAGTGATCTTTAAAATGTGAACTAACAGGTTATTAATCCACCGATAGTAAATAAGAATAAGAAACCTAATGCAAATAACATAGGTACTGCTAATCTTACTTCTCCTCCATAAATTGTTGCTCTTTATTAACCTTAATCATTTCAGATTCTGTTATATTTAATATAACTAGCTAGTTAAATAAATCAATAATATAACTAATTAACCTTAAAAGTTATCAAAAAAAAGATATTTTTAGGATATAGTTTATTATTGTTAAAGTTAAATATAACTTTAAACCATTACTGGCATTTGGATTAAACCTTAAATAATCATATTACATAAAATATAACTTAGATTATCAATGAGCGTCTAATCTCTACACTTTTACATATAAAATTTCTATATATATGATTTAGCTCGTCGATTGACCTATAATTATTACTTATTTTAATTATAGGTTTTCCCCCGAATTTGCCCATTTATTATTATTATAAAATCTATAAGAAGATAAAATAATAAATTGTTGAACAGCTGATATATAATCTTGCTAAAGGATTAAATTTTATTCAACTAAATAGAGTAGAATCTTAACATTAATACAATATACATCTGTATAATTTTTGTATTAAAGTATCAAAGCTCTCTCCGAACCCAGCGAGATAGTTACCTATCACTAGGCTCTCCAACCCCACATTATTCATTGATAAAAAATTTTACCTAATTTAAAGTTAAATATATAATACACAAACATGACTTAAGTTTTATTTTAAGCCTAGGGAAGAATTATGCCCGATAAAATTTATTTGAGAATTAAATAATATTAAAGGATGAATAATAGTATTATCATTTAAATAGTTCATTAATATATACCCCGCCCTATGGGCGGGGATATCTTTATTAAGTAATAATTTAATAAATTGAGGTTTTAATAAATTTTCCCGCTGTAAGTCTAAATTTAAGGTTTGTGTTTTAGGTATTTTATAATTTTTATCATAAATAATACCTTTAGATATTTCTTTATTAATATCTACTTTCTGTGCCCCTAGCATATTTTTAGCTATATTCTTAGATAAATTATTATTACCAGTTTTAAACACATTAGCAACAGTACCTAATTTAAATTTAGCTGCATATACTTTAGCTAAAGAATATCTAAGTATATAAGCGACTCTTGCAATAATTTGTTTTCTATTTTTAGCAAAAATTCAATTATAAGATAGATTATTCAAAACCATATTTATTAATTTATTATTTTCAATTTGAGAATATTTATAATATTTAAAATTAGGAATAGGATAACCTAAACCATTACAAAATCCAGCATCTTTAAGATATTTTATTATTTTATTTTGATCTATATAAAAAGTAGGAATCGTTAAATTTCTATTAATGTTAGTATTTTTGTAATTTACTTTTTGTTTAATTACTTTTCTACTTATTATATAATCTATAAATTTTATTCCTTTACTTATATGAGTTATATGTATTTTATTATCAATATCTTTAAATGTTAAATTTAATTCCCCCGCTTCGCGGGGGGATCCCCGTCCTTCGGACGGGTATTCATCATTAAAAAATTTTAATATTAATAATTTTAAATCTACAACTAATTTTCTAGGTCCATTTATACCTATTAAAATATTATTAGCATATCGTATATAAAAACCTCGTGTATTATATATACTATTATTTTTTGATATTTTATTTAGGTTATTTAAATAAGAATTTATAAACTTATCAAATGAATCTAAATATATATTTAATAATAAATAATTAAAACTATTATGTGAAGTATTATAATTTTTAATAATTCCGTTTATATTTGACATATCTTTAAAAAATATATTCCTTTTTAAACCAGTTTTAATAAGGTTTAAAATAATAGGATCTTTAATTTTATTTTCTATATTTTTTATTAAAATATGATGTTTAATATGCTGAGGAATTAAAAAATCAAATAAATCAATATTAATATATCAAATATAGTTATGGGAAGATGATATCCGCCCACCTTCGGGCATATAATTAGATAAAGGGAGCATAAATTTAGAATCCGCGGTCTTTTTATTTGTATCTTCTCGATATCCGGGATTATAAATATATAATAAAGCAGAATGTTCATTACGATTAGGTCTAAAACCAAAAGAAGAATCAGAAAAATTAAATTCAAATATAGGTTCAATTATTAATTTTATTACTTCTTGAACTATTTTATCTTTTAAATATAATATATCCTCCTGATCTTTTTTGTTAGTAAATTTAGGTCCCATATTCTGTTTTTCTCAGTTATATTTATTATTAATTACTATATTTTTTATATCTATAATATTTTTTTTAGTTGTATTATTTATTTTCCCGCCTAAGGCGTGCGGATATAAATCTTTATAACTTAATTTTTTTAATGGATATTTAATTTTTAAATAAGCTATATATCATATTATATTTAACTTTAAATAACCTTTTAAATCTTTATTTGCTCTTTTCTGTGCACCTAGCATATTTTTATCTTTATTAATTTCGGGATTTTTATTTTTATCCAATAAATTTTTATAGGTTGTATTTGGTATTTTATATTTATTATTTAACTTGTTATTAGCAAGTAAATTAATATATCAATGTTTAATTAAAATATCAAATTCTTTGGTATAATTAACATCTAAATTAGAAGAATTATTAACCTGTAATTGTACAATTACAGAATTTGATTTATAATTTTTTGTGGAGTATGACCTAAAACCAAAAGTTGGTATTAGATATTTAGCTTCCTTCGTTATAAATAAATTGTTAAATTTATTAACTACTACGAAGCCTCTGCCATCTCCTTTATATAAGAAGACTTCACCGGTAGCACACAAAACGTTATCTCAAATTTTGAGATTAATTATATTTAAACCTTTAATAATAGGGAATATAATTTTATATAAGGATATCTTTTTGATGTCTGTCCTTAAAAAGATAAGTAATGAATTAATTTGTATAATTGAGTCACTACTTACGTAAATATTCACCGAAGTAGAATTAATATTATCTTTTAATTGTGAGTATCAAGATAAGGATGTATTTATCCCAAAACATCTTAGATTTCAGTAATTCAACTTATTCCTTATATATAAACTAGCATTAAGATATATCTTGGTTCAGTTAAAACTGCTCACATATAACCTCATTATCCTTTTATATACATGCTCTTGTCCCCCTCCACTTACGTTTATAGGGTAAGTATATTTGCTTTCTATCGACTCAATATGATAGTTTGTTTTATTTAACAACAATTTTTTGTGTACCCGAACGGTCGCCCATATTTTTATACCTGTTGGTACAGCAATTACCATTGTGAAATAGTAGATTAATCCTCTTTAATTATTCATTAATTAAAGCTTAATTAAAAAACCTTTCCCGAACTATACGTGCTACTTTCATAGCATATAGCTCTCCATTATATTTTATATAACTAGATTCCTTCATTACTTTTAATAAAAAGATATATATAATATATCTGTACGTTATTTAACTTGTTTATTATTATAATTACTATGAATCTTCCGTTAACCTAATACTTTCGATATTAGGTCAATCCCAAATTCTTCTTAAACTTAAATATATATTTACTTAGGTTATTTTATATAAATTTTTGTATTTTCCTATATATAATCAGCTACTATTATATATCTTTATATATTTTTCCCTATTTAAAGTAGGTATAACCATATAAATCTTAACTCAGGGATGAAATTTAAATTCCCTTTTTTAGACATGCTGTGGTTAATCTTAAATTACTTTAAGTATCTAAGTCTAATGTTTTACTTCAAAATATAAAATAATTTCATCAATTTACCTTTGATAAATGATAAAATATAATCTTGTATATATTATGGGGCATAATCATATATTATTTATAAATTAATTTTATATAATAATGAAATTAAAAAATATGGTTTTAAATTTAAATTTATTTTATTTAATTCTTTATTACTTATAAAAATTCTATATTTATATTTATAAAATATTAATTTAGTATTAATACCAAATTTTATATAAAGAATATTATTTAATAAAATATTATCATAAATATTAAAATTATCAGTACATAAAACTAAACCATTATTACGTCTATAACTATTGCACATAATTAAATGTGCTAATACTACATAATTTATATGATCTAATAATTCTAATTTAATAGTTTTTTTATTATCTACATATATAATATTTTTAATTTCATTTAAAATAGTTAAATTACGAGTTATAAATTGTATATTATAAATAAAATAAGAAAGCTTGGTATCCATATTATTTATTCTTTGTGTTTCTTTAAAATTATAATTTAATGCCGGCCTACGGCCGGTATGTGATTTTACTTTTTTTATATTTTTAGTAATATAAGGTATATTAGGACATATATAAGAAATTTCACAAAAAATTCATCATAAATATATAAAATTTTGAGTCGATTGTTTAAAACCGAAAGATGGGTTTCTATATTTATAAATTTTAATTCAACCATTAGATAATAATAAACCAATTAAAATACTTTTATGATAAGTATTTAAAATTAAAGATTTTTTATAATTAGAAGAAATAATACCTTTTTTTAATTTAAATGTAAAAGATTTAAAAATAAAATTATTACATATTAATTCTTTATTATTATCAATTTTGCTTTTTATTGGTAAGCTTTCTGATTTATCTATTCTTCTCTGCCCTTCTAATAAATAATAATTTTCCTTATTTAGATATTTGTTTTTTTTTATCTCGTTTTGATTATTTATTTTATATTTGGAAAATATTTGAAGGTGTAATTTTTTACACATTAAGTTTAACAATGAAATGGCGCACGTAGCCGATGTGAAATATGCTCTTGTATCTATATCTAATCCTACTACATACATATGGTGCTAAGTATTTTTTTTGTTATTTTATCTATAAAATTTTTTATACTTTGACTTTTATTTTATATATCATACTTCTGGACTATATCTTATACTTATATTTTAAATAAATCTAAATTTTAAATTTATGTATTTAAAGATTTATTATTTATTCCCTACTAGGTATATTTTATTTTTGATGATGTAAATATTATTTAAACAAATAGAATATCGATACGTTAATCAAGATAAAACTAATGAAAAAATAACATGATACAAAAAATAGACTAAGTATGTTTTTTTTATTAAATTAAGTAGGGATATAAGTATCACCACGAATAGTCTCTGAGGAACCTTTTATTTTCGATTAAAGTTTCCAGCTGATTCGTATATT
>VATE01000273.1:0-17455 GCA_008065195.1 Metschnikowia amazonensis | reverse complement strand
TTGGTGTGAAACATTATGCCATTTGGTATGAATAATTTTGAAATATTGGTATGAATAATTTTGCGCGCTGGTATGAATAATTTTGAAAAACAGTGTATACAGTATTTTTCAAAATTATTCATACCAGTGCGACAAAATTATTCATACCAAATGGAATATGTTTCCTACCAACTCCTAATAGAATTCAGTAATCAGAAAATTTATATTTGGACGATTGTTCTTATATGCCATTCCTAAAGTCTTCCAATTAACGGCTAAACGGACAAACTAAAGTAGTTTCCATGCTATGCTGTATATTAAAACTTGTACTTGGTATGAATAATTTTGTAATATTGGTATGAATAATTTTGTGATATTGGTATGAATAATTTTGTGATATTGGTATGAATAATTTTGTCGCACTAGTATGAATAATTTTGAAAAATACTGTAAATATTGTTAAATAATTTCGTCGCACTGGTTGAATATTTTTAAATATTGATATATTTTTGTCGCACTGGTTTAATATTTTGAAAATACTGTACCACTCATAGAAAACAGAGTGTAGTATTAATATTTTATTCAATATTCTAGAAATATTATTACTAGTATAGTACACTCGATATCTAATAGTTAGTGTCAAGAGTCTATTTAAGACACTGAAAGTACTATAGTACCAGGCCACTGGGATTACTTAGGTTTCCAGCGTACAACTTTCATGATAGATCAACGATTAGGACAAGTTATTAAACGTATCCAAGGTTCTAGTAACTGATACTAATACTAATACTATTACTAAATAATCAAGACACAGTAGACTTTTTACTAGACTTCTTCAGTAGACTTTTTACCAGATTTCTTCACTAGACTTCTTCACTAGACTTTTTTACTAGTCTAGGTTGCAGAATATTCTGTCGTCACGGATTGACTGCAACCATGGATAATTGCACGTGACTTGTAGCAATTCATGTGCGGGTGTACGGGTGGTATACGGAGGTGTACGGAGGTGTACGGGTGCGCTATTTAGGTGGTGTACGGGTGCGGTGCAATCCATGACCACAAGTAGATTTGCCAACTTTGAAGTATAAATTTGTAACAGTTGTATAGTTTTTATTGTAAAGTAGAGTTCTATGAGTGTCAAATTTTTAATACATCTCACATGGTTGTGACCAATAATCCGAGAAGAATGACGCATAATTGATTATATTATGGAACTCCTGTATCCAGTACATTATCCATTGTTTGGCCATAATGGCCACTGATTGCATGTGCAACTTGAAACTCAACAATGTGAGGTCATTTTATGGGGACTTGAGACTGATGCGAATAGTACCTGTAACTTAGTATTAGTACTTAGGACTGTGTACTAGTACTTAGGACTGTGTACTAGTACTTAGGACTAGTACTTAGGACTAGTACTTAGGATTTTGTGGGGTGTACGGGTGCACCGCTTACTTGTGGTGTACGGATGTTCCCATACCTGCTTGCCCAATCTGGTAGCGCTAAGCAGTACACTTTATTGTCTACTCGGCTACGTCCGAACCTGGGTATACAATATGCTGACATATACCCTCAGTCTATATTGAGCTTCGCACGTATTTGCGCACCTTTATTTGCGCTCTAGTAGCGCACCTCTGTTGGCGCACCTTCTATTGGTTTTCGCACGACATATGATCTCGGACTTGATCGGAATTAAAAGCACTCAGCAATTTTACAGTATGAGCCCTGCACAGCCCAGAACTTGGTCATCCTGGATCCTGTGTATAACACACCTCCGTACATCCCCCGCATTCCCTCGGAACTCCGATCCCACTGGTTGCAGGTGTGGTTGCTTGCTCGGAGCAGGCATATCCGGGGCGAGCGTGCGTAATGGTGCATCTGGGTTGCGAAAGTGCGGCCGTGAAACGCACCGACCCCTCGGATCTCGCCCGCCCTGCCCCTCGGATCTCGCCCACCTAACCCCCGTATCCTCCCAACCTGCCCCCGTATGCTCCCGGCCTGCCCTCGTATCCTCTCAACCTGCCCCCGGTTCTCACTCCCTTTATTTCATGCTCTGCCCAGAAATCCCCTCGAATATTTCAAATCCGGCACTCCATTTCCCCCTTTTGGCCTATTTATTTATGCCTTGTGCTTTTTTCTGCTCTTCTCCTGCTGTTGCCCTCCCAACCGAATTTCGCACATTCTGTTGGGCCTAACCTTCCTCCCTCCAATTCCGAGTCCCTCGATTCTCATACAGCAATACCCCCACGCTCGCCACCGCTTTTTTTCCGCCCACTATATAAGCTCCGCGTTCCCTCTTCCTCTACAACACCCCCTGATTTTTTACCATGTCTGACATTGACCAAAAAGCAATCGCCACCATCCGTTTATTGGCAGTTGACGCTGTCTCAAAGGCCAACTCTGGTCACCCCGGTGCTCCTCTTGGCTTGGCCCCTGCCGCCCATGCTGTCTGGAGGGAAATGAAGTTCAACCCAAAGAACCCAGACTGGCTCAACAGAGACAGATTTGTCTTGTCCAATGGTCACGCTTGTGCTCTCTTGTACTCGATGTTGCACCTTTACGGCTTTGACTTGTCTCTTGAGGACTTGAAACAATTCAGACAACTCAACTCCAAGACCCCTGGCCACCCTGAGAGACACGAGGTGCCAGGTGTTGAGCTCACCACTGGTCCTTTGGGTCAGGGTATCTCCAATGCTGTCGGTTTGGCCATTGCCCAAAAGCAGTTTGCTGCCACCTACAGCAAGGAGATTTCTGACTCGTGGATCTACGTGTTCTTGGGTGATGGATGTCTTATGGAGGGAGTCTCTTCCGAGGCCTCTTCTTTGGCCGGCCACTTGAAGTTGAACAACATCATCGCTTTTTGGGATGACAACAGAATCTCCATTGACGGTGACACCAACGTTGCCTTCACTGAGGACGTTATGAAGCGTTATGAGGCCTACGGATGGGACCTTATCACCATTGAAAAGGGAGATGACGACTTGGAGGGCATTGCTGCCGCCATCAAGAAAGCCAAGTCCAACGACAACCCAACCTTGGTGCGTTTGAAGACCGTGATTGGTTTCGGTTCTTTGCAACAAGGAACTCACGGAGTCCACGGTGCTCCATTGAAGGCCGACGATGTCAAGCAATTGAAGGAGAAGTTTGGTTTCAACCCAGAAGAGACGTTTGTTGTGCCTCAAGAAGTTTACGACTACTACGGTGAGATTGCCAAGAAAGGTGCTGCAGCCGAGGCTGAGTGGAACAAGAAGGTCGAAGACTTCATCAAGAACAATGGTGCTGATGGTGAAGCTTTGGCCAGAAGACTCAAGGGTGAATTGCCTGAGAACTGGACCCAACACTTGCCTACCTACACCAAGGATGACAAGCCATTGGCCACCAGAAAGTTGTCAGAGATGGTGTTGACCAAGCTTGTGCCTCAAATCCCAGAGCTCATTGGTGGTTCTGCTGATTTGACCGGTTCCAACTTGACCAGAACCACTGACATGGTCGACTTCCAACACCCAAGCACCGGTTTGGGTGAGTACAGCGGCCGTTACATCAGATACGGTGTCAGAGAACACGCCATGGGTGCTATCATGAACGGTATTGCCGCTTTTGGAGGTAACTTCAAGAACTTCGGTGGTACTTTCTTGAACTTCGTTTCTTACGCTGCCGGAGCCGTGAGATTGTCGGCTTTGTCTCACTTGCCAGTGATCTGGATCGCCACCCACGACTCCATTGGTTTGGGAGAAGATGGACCAACCCATCAACCTATCGAGACCTTGGCCCACTTCAGAGCCACTCCAAACATCTCTGTTTGGAGACCTGCTGACGGTAACGAGACTTCTGCCGCCTACAAGTCTGCTCTTGAGTCCACAGAAACTCCTCACATTCTCGCCTTGACCAGACAAAACTTGCCTCACTTGGAAGGTTCTTCCATCGAGGCTGCCTCCAAGGGTGGTTACTACGTCTACAAGGCCGCTGAGAAGGCCGACATCATCATTGTTTCCTCTGGTTCTGAGGTGTCCATCTCCATTGATGCTGCCAAGAAGTTGGCTGACGAGGGTATCAAGGCTAACGTTGTTTCCTTGCCAGACTTCTACACTTTCGACAAGCAGCCACAAAGCTACAGATTGTCGGTGTTGCCAGACGGTGTTCCAATCATGTCCGTGGAAGTGATGTCGACTTTCGGCTGGTCCAAGTACTCGCACGAGCAATTCGGCTTGAACAGATTTGGAGCTTCCGGTAAGGCAGATGATCTTTACAAGTTCTTCGAGTTCACTGCTGAAGGTGTTGCAGACAGAGCCGCCAAGACCGTGCAATTCTACAAGGGCAAGGTTGTGGGATCTCCATTGAACAGAGCTTTTTAGCGATCTAGGGACTTATAGCTAATACATTTGATAAAGGAAGTTTAGGGTTTTATGTAGGGATACATCAATCTGTTTGAAAATTATAAAGCAGTGTGAGAAGTTCAAAGTATTAAAATTATAAACAAAAAATTCAATCCAAGATTCTATTAAATTAGTGCGTAATTCAATCCAAGATTATTAAATTAGTGCGTATTCAATCCAAGATTATTAAATTAGTGCGTAATTCAATCCAAGATTCTATTAAATTAGTGCGTAATTCAAACCAAGATTATTAAATTAGTGCGTATTCAATCCAAGAATATTAAATTAGTGCGTAAAATTCAAACCAAATGGTATAATATTTCACTCCAACTTTTAATAGAATTCATATTCAAAATTTTACATCTAAACAATTGCTTATAATCCATTCTTAGAGTCTTCCAATCTGCGGTTGAAACGGACAAAACTAAAGTAGTTTCCATGATACAGTCTTTCAAAATTATTCACCAGTGCGACAGAATATTCATACTAATATTTTAAAATTATTGTACGACAAAATTATTCATACAAATATTTCAAAATTATTCACCAGTGCGAATTATTTAACTAATACTTCAAAATTATTCACCAGTGCGACAAAATTATTCATACCAATATTTCAAATTATTCAAACTACATACAAGTTTTAATACACTATAACATGAAAACTACTTTAGTTTATCCGTTTCAACCGTTGATTGGTAGACTCCAAGAATATAATATAATAGCTATCAACAAGATATATAAATCTGATTACTGAAAACTATTAAGGTTGGTGTAAAACATTATGCTATTTGGTATGAATAATTTGTCGCACTGGTATGAATAATTTTGTCGCATTGGTACAGTATTTTTCAAAACTATTCATACTAGTGCGACAATATTATTCATACCAATATTTCAAAGTGATTCATACCAATATTACAAAAATCATACCAAATACAAGTTTTAATATACGGCATAACGTAAAAACTACTTTAGTTTTGTCTGCTTCGACCGCTGTTAGGAAGACTCCAAGAATAGAATGTAATAACAATCAGCAGGATATAAAATATCTGATTACTGAAAACTATTATTGTTGGTGTGAAACATTATGCCTTTTGGTATGAATAATTTTTAAAAATTCTGTATAATTTTTTTTTGAAAGAGACTGTATAAATAATTCTGAAAAACCCTGTATGAATAATTCTGAAAAAGACTGTATGAATAATTCTGAAATAGACCGTATGAATAATTCTGAAAAAGACTGTATGAATAATTCTGAAAAAGCCTGTATGAATAATTCTGAAAAAGCCTGTATGAATAATTCTGAAATAGACTGTATAAATAATTCTGAAATGGACTGTATGAATAATTCTGAAAAAGACTGTATGAATAATTCTGAAAAAGACTGTATGAATAATTCTGAAAAAGACTATATGAATAATTCTGAAAAAGCCTGTATGAATAATTCTGAAAAAGACTGTATTTTAAAATTATTCACCAGTGCGACAAAATTATTCATACCAATATTTTAAATTCTTCATACCAAATGGCATAATGTTTCACACCAACTTTTAATAGATTTCAGATATTTCATATCTTGCTGATTGCTATTATATTCTATTCTGGGTGTTTTCCAAACAGCGGACAAAACAAAAGTAGTTTCCATGTTATGCTGTATATTTAAAGTTGTATAATTTATGAAGAATTTTGTCGCACTGGTTAATAATTTTGAAGTAGTTACATAATTTAATTTTGAAGTAGTTAAATAATTTTAGAAAAAACTGTATTTTGTAAATTAAGACTTGAATTTGGTTTAATTTTGTCACACTTGTTTAATAATTTTGAAGTATTAGTTAATAACTTTGAAGTATTAGTTAATAACTTTGAAGTATTAGTTAATATCTTTGAAGTATTAGTTAATATCTTTGAAGTATTGATTAATAATTTGGTAGCACTGGTTTATTTTTTCGTCACATCCCGTATGAGTAGCACACTACCCATACAGTTAAGTTTATCTACGCTGGTCGATCTAGACGTGCCTTGGGCAACTAGAGCCGAACTCACATGTCCAAGCATGGGAAACCAGAGTTGTCCCCCTACTACTGCCAGTCTCTAACTCATTATCACGGCGTTGGTCCATTCATTCCCTTTACTGCCTGCATGAAACGTGAGCGACCAGTTTCATACCAGGATCTGAAAGTCTATATAAGTAACCGTGATTCCCCTTCTCCAGGAATCATCAACGAATACAATGAACAATCAAGTACTTGACGATATCAAAGAGCCTAACAGTTAAGGTGTATATTTAAAGTTGTATAATTTAGGAAGAATTGTCGCACTGGTTTATAATTTTAAAGTATTGGTTTATAATTTTAAAGTATTAAATAACTTTGAAGTATTAAATAACTTTGAAGTATTAAATAACTTTGAAGTATTGCTTTAAAATTTGGTAACACTGGTTTAACAATTTGGCAGCACTGGTTGAGTAATACTGGCTTAATATTTGGTAGCACTGGCATAATTTTGTCGCACTAGTTTAATACAGTAATTCTCAAAATTATTCATACACTATTTTTCAAAATTATTCATATCAATATTTCAAAATTATTCATACCAATATTTCAAAATTATTCATACCAATATTTCAAAATTATTCATACCATACGACAAAATTATTCAAACCAAATGGCGTAATGTTCCACACCAACTTTTGATAGAATTCAGTAAGCAGATATTTTGTATCTGGACGATTGTTTATATACATTACTCTTAGAGTCTTCCACGTAACGGTCGAAACTGGTAAAACTAACTAATTTCCATGTTATGCTGTATACAGTATTTTTCAAAATTATTCATACCAATGCGAAAAAATTCATACCAGTGCGAAAAAATTATTCATACCAAGTACAAGTTATTCATACCAAGTACAAGTTATTCATACCAAGTACAAGTTTTAACATACAGCATAACATGGAAACCAGTTTAGTTTGTCCTTTTCAACAGTTAATTAGAAGACTCCAAGAAGAGAATGTAATAGTAATCTGCAAGATATAAAATATCTGATTACTGAAAACTATTAAAAGTTAGTGTGAAACATTATACCATTTGGTATGAATAATTTTGATTGGTATGAATAATTTTGATTGGTATGAATAATTTTGATTGGTATGAATAATTTTGAAAAATACTGTATTAAAACTTGTATTTGGTTTGAATAATTTTGAAATACAGTATTTTTCAAAACTTTCATACCAATGCGACAAAATTATTCATACCAAAATTATTCAAACCATTTCAAACCAAATACAAGTTTTAATAAACAGCATAAGATGAAAACCACTTTAGTTTTTTCCGTTCGGTCGTTGATTGGATGACTTCAAGAATAGAATGTAATAGCAATCGTGCAGGTATAAATTTCTGATAACTGAATTCTATTAAAAGTTGGTGTGAAACATTACATTTGGTTTGAATAATTTGTCGCACTAGTTTGAATAATTTTGAAAAACACTGTATTGGCTTGAATGTTTTTGTCGCACTGGTACAGTCTTTTTCAAAATTATTCATACTAGTGCGAAAAAAATATTCATACAGTATTTTTCAAAATTATTCAAACCAGTGCGACAAAATTATTCATACTAATATTTCAAAATTATTCATACCAAAGGGAAAATGTTTCCTACCAACTTTTAATAGAATTCAGTAATCAGAAAATTTATATTTGGACGATTGCTCTTATATACCATTCCTAGAGTCTTCCAATTAACGGCTAAACGGACAAAACTAAAGTATTTTCCATGTTATGCTGTATAATAAAACTTGTACTTGGTATGAATAATTTTGTAATATTGGTATGAATAATGTTTCACACCAACTTTTAATAGAATTAATAATCAGAAATTTTAAATTCTAGAAGATTACTCTTATATGCTATTCTTGGAATCTCTTAATCAGTGATCGAAATGGACAAAACTAAAATAGTTTCCATGTTATGCTGTATAATAAAACTTGTACTTGGTATGAATAATTTTGTAATATGGTATGAATATTTTTGTAATATGGTATGAATATTTTTGTAATATGGTATGAATAATTTTGTCGCACTGGTATGAAAAATTTTGTTGCATTGGTATGAATAATTGAAGAAGACTGTATGAATGTTTTTGTCGCACTGGTGAATGTTTTTGTCGCACGGGTATGAATAATTTTCTCGCATTGGTATGAATAATTTTGAAAAACTTTTGAAAACAGTCTACAGTTTTCCAAAATTATTCATACCAGCGCGCAAAATTATTCATACCAAAATTTCAAAATTATTCAAACTAAATGGCATAATGTTTCACGCCAACTTTAATACAATTCAGTAATTCGATATTTTATATCTTACCGATTGCTTGTATGTAATATTCTTGGAGTCTTCCAATCAATCGAAACGGGCAAAACGAAAGTAGTTTCCATGTTATGTTATATATTAAGACTTTTGGTATGAATAATTTTGCCGCACTGGTATGAATAATTTTGCAATATTGGTACATTTTTTTCAAAATTATTCATACCAAACACAAGTTTTAATATACAGCATAACATAGAAATTACTTTAGAATTGTCCGTTTCGACCGCTGAAAAATCCAAGAATAGAATTACTAGCAATCGTCCGAATATAAATTTTCTGATTAATGAATTCTATTAAAGTTGGTGTGAAACATGTGTCATTTGGTATGAAAAATTTTGTCGTACTGGTTTAAAAATTTTGTCGCACTGGTTTAAAAATTTTGAAGTATCGGTTTGAATAATTTACGCACTGGTATAAAATTTTGAAATATTGGTTTAATAATATATTAATTTTGTAGTTTATTAAATTTGTAGTTTATTAATTTTGTGTTAATATTTTTGTAGTTTATTAATTTTGTTTTAATATTTTTGTAGTTTATTAATTTTGTTTTAATATTTTTGTAGTTATTTTGCAGTTTATATTTTGTAGTTATTTTGTAGTTTATATTTTGTAGTTCATATTTTGTCGCACTGCAACAATTTGGTAGCTGGTTATTTTTCAAAACATATTACTTTTATCACACCCTCTACATCGCTTACAGTCTATGTGAAATTCATTGATTCATTTATTTACTCTTGAAAAGCAATTCCAGATCGCCTGAAAATTGGGACTGCATTCTGGCAACCTACTTGGAGGTGTCCACAACGTATCTGCCCAAAATCTTGCCCTGCTCCATCAACTCGTAGATCTTAGGCAATTCCGACAAGCCAACAACCTTGATTGGACACTTGATCAAACCTCTGGAGAAAAAGTCAATGGCCTCGGCAGAGTCGGCTCTGTTTCCAACATACGAGCCCTTGATGCTCACAGACTTCACCACCGAGTCGAAGATAGAGGCAGTAACCTTGGCTCCGGCAGGCAAGCCCACCAACACAACGGTACCAGCAGTTCTCACGTAATCAAGAGACTGTTGCATGGCTTTTTCGGAAACTGACACGTTGATCACTGCCTGAGGGCCTCCATCAGTAAGTGCCTGCACATCCTTGACAATGTCCTTGGATTGGGTGAAGTCCACGTAAGCCTCGGCGCCCAAGGACTTGACAAAGTCGCCTTTTTCAGCACCGCCATCGATACCAATTGGTCTGTAACCCATAGCCTTGGCGTACTGGATGGCAAGCGAGCCCAAACCACCGCCAGCTCCGGAAACAGCCACCCACTGACCTGCAGTCAAGCTTGCTGTCTTCAAGGCCTTGTAGACGGTGATACCCGCACACAAGATGGGTGACACCTGAGCCAAGTCAGTGCCCTTTGGAATTCTTGCAGCGTGGATAGCGTCAGCAGTGGCATATTGCTGGAATGAGCCATCATGAGTGTAGCCGGACAAGTCAGCCTTGGCACAACTGGATTCTCTGGTGTTCTGGCAATGTTCACACGAGTTACACGAGGAATTCAACCACTTGATACCGGCCAAGTCACCGATTTCCCAGCCAACCACATTTTCACCCATGGCCACCACCTCTCCTGCACCCTCATGGCCACCGACCAAAGGCAACTTGGTATCCAAGGGCCAGTCACCTTTCCAGGCGTGCAAATCGGTGTGACAAACACCTGAATACTTGACATGGATCAAGAGTTCATTGGATTTTGGCTTAGGCACATCAATGTCCTTGTAGAGCAAAGGACCGCCGTTAGTCTCGAAAATGACTGCTTTTTGAGTAGTAGGAATAGCCATTATGGAAAATTTGATAAAGTTAGATATTGAAACAGATGGAGTTTTGGATGTGAGTTCTCTTGATTGTCAATGCTTTTAATTGTCAATTCTGTTAATTGTCAATTCTGTTAATTGTCAGAGATCAGTTACTGCTAATTGTCAGTTACTGTTGTTGCTGCTGTTGATTGTTGCTGTTGCTTGTTGCTGTTGCTGATTATCACTGCTAATCTTTGTTGCTCTTGCTGCTGTTATGCTTGGTTGCACTTGGTGTCTGAAGAAAATCCATAGGAAATCCTTGCCCTTTTATATTCCCATGTTGTGGGGCTGCTAGGGATTTGCCGCGTTGCATGTGCTGGCGTTAAGCACGTTGGTGCTGCACCTCGAACCAAATCCGTACCGCCCTACTCCTTCCTGCCACCTACTACACGTCCCCATTCTCCTTATTGTCAGTTATCCAGGCCTCCACTTTCGTTGGGTCTTAAGTCCAGAGGGGAAAGCGAAAATTGGCATGTTTTTTTTGTGAAAACTGGTCTAAAGACCGAACATGTTACTACTCGGAATACTACAGGGAGAATTCTCGGGGAACATCGGTCCTGAAGCACTCAAAATACTAATAGCTTATTTGTGAAACAAAAGGCGTCATTAATACTCGAGAAATCCGTACATCTTTCTAATATATGGTCGGGGCAACATTAGTCGAGGCTATATTGCTCAAGGCATTGTTAAGGAGTGTGGCTCGAGGCATTATTAGGGGGAAGTTTTTCGAGGTATTATTAGGGAAAGTTTTTCGAGGCATTGTTACGAGGCTGATACTCGAAGCATATTTACGGCACTTTCAGCCAATTACACTTTAGTCTGATTATAGGGGCTCTTGGAGAAAACATGATATTCGAGATTCACAGCGTCACCACCCACAGTGCATTGAGTCCATGCGTCGAATCTAATGACCACGCGAATTGTTCTTGACTCCTCAATACTACGCGGGGTGATCACATAGCTGCAGCACGGCGGCTTGTTGGCGGGGAGGTTGGAGGGTCCTAGCCGTGTCGGACTTAACACCATATCTCAGCCAGAACAAAACATGCGGGGAGCGCTATATGCAGGCCTGCTTTGCCGTTAGATGTGCTCCTGCAGAATGGACACTATTTGATGAGCCAGGCCCAACATGGAGGAACTATGATGGATATGAATCTTGATAAGTATATTTGAATAAGTGAACATGTGATGTGAACATGTGATATAAATCATGTGATAAATCATGTGATAATCATGTGACACAAATTATGTGATAATCATGTGACACAAATCATGTGATTATACTATTGAGACGGTGAAACATTAATTAGATGCTAGTTGCTTGGGTCCAATTTTTAAACAGGATCCGGCAAAGTGTGGCAGAGTCGAAGCCGATTCATATGATGACAACCATATCACAAGACCTGAACTGACACGTGCAAGTCCTGGACCTAATGAACCGAAAAGCACCAGAATCAGAGATGATACAAGCCTAGTCAGGATAGATGGTCAATCCTAGTGACAATCATTTGTTGAATATAGTAGCTTTTAGTACTGATTTTGTGATTTTCTCCCTTCTCCCCTTCTCTTTCTGATTCTCTTTCTGATTCTCTCCTTCTCTCCTTCTCTCCTTCTCTCCTTCTCTCCTTCTCTCCTTCTCTCCTTCTCTCCTTCTCTCCTTCTCTCCTTCTCTCCTTCTCTCCTTCTACTCTATATCTGATACAACTGATCCTTTGGCAGCCAGCGCTCGTTTTGGATGAAATCAATTAAGGTCCTCGATGTGGTTTGGAGCAAAGGATGTCCACTGACAATAGTCAAGAACTTCTCCAAACCCTGGCGCCGGAGCTCGATGTTCACATCATTAAACTTGTTCGAATTCAACAAGATCTTGGCAGGAAGAGGCGGAATAATCACACGAGATTGTTGTTGTTCAAGTATTTTCCGTAACGCCACGAAATCGGAGTACCGGCGCCGAAGTCTGCTTTGCCGCTTGCGGAATGCTGGGATATTAGTACGGCACACGATTTCGTAGTCGGTGTACTGTTCCCTACCTAAATGGGTTTGAGGGTTGCGAACCTTTAGTTAGTCAATGATAAGAAAAGGTGATAAGATAAGAGCAATCACAGGTCCATCACTATTGACTGACCAAGTAGATGATAATTTAGATTATTGATATTAGGTCTTTACCATTCCATTGGGTATTTAATTGAGCCTTCATTGGATTCCTGATGTACTGGGTGAATGAGTGAATGAAAGGACTGGCTGTATGGCTGAATGGGTGAATGTAAGGACGGGTTGTATGACTGATTGACTGATTGACTGACTGAATGTCTGAATGACTGAATGACTCAATGACTGACTAAATAACTGACTAAATAACTGACTCTCTTATGCTTGGCAGATTCTCTTCATAATACATACCTCAATTTCAAGAAAGTTCTCCGGCTCCCCATAGATATCCGAAAATGACTGCTTCTTGTGCAGGTTGGAGAGCACTTCGCTCACAGGCTTGAAGGAGTTGCTCATGAGGGGGAGTGGAGAGCGCACCGCCGTCAGTTGTGGTGAGCCACACGTGACTCGGTGTAGCCGGCTGGTGCACGGGTGCGGCATTTCAAACATAAACTGTTTTCAAAATGAATCATACCAAAAAATATTCAAACCAAATGGAAAATGTTTCACACCAACTAATAGATTTCAGAATCAGATATCTGGACGACTGCTTTACTATTGGTGTCTTCCAAAGAACGGTTGAAAGTGACAAACTAAAGTAGTTTTCATGGTTGTTGTCAGATCCACCTTGGGTATTACACTACCCAATGGTCCAAGTTATAGCTACGCTGCACGATTAGTGGAGGAATCACGGTAGACCCTGTCTAATAAGACCAAAACACGTGATCTCCTTATATACAGTCGCCTGGACCAGATATGGCTCACTACAGCCAGCATCATACAAGCAGCCAGCATCATAACAAGCAGCCAGCATTAGGGCTGGCTCGCCCTTGGACTATATAATTACCTAGATTCCCACTATTGGGAATCCATCAACGAATACGCACATGATAGGTAAACAAACGTACTAAAGAATCTAACAGTTGTATATTACAATTTGTATTTGGTTTGAATAGTTTTGAAATATTGTTTGAATAGTTTTGAAATATTGTTTGAATAGTTTTTAAATATATTTTGAATAGTTTTGAAATTGGTTTGAATAGTTTTGAAATATTGTTTGAATAATTTCGAAATATTGTTTCAATCGCACTGGTACAGTATTTTTCAAAATTATTCATACCAATATTTCAAAAATATTCATACCAAGTAAGTTTTAATATACAGCATAACATGGAAACTACTTTAGTTTTGTCCATCTAGCCTTTAACTGGAAGACTCTAGGAATGGTATATAAGACCAATCGTCCAAATATAAATTTTCTGATTACTGAATTCTATTAAAAGTTGGTGTGGAACATAATGCCATTTGGTTTGAATAATTTTGTCGCACTAGTTTGAATAATTTTGAATTATTGTTTGAATATTTTGTCGCACTGGTTTGAATAATTTTGAAAAATACTGTACCGATATTTCAAAATTATTCATATAGTGCGAAAAAATATTCAAACCAATATTTCAAAAGTATTCAAACCAATATTTCAAAAGTATTCAAACCGAATGGTCAAACCAACTTTTAATAGAATTCAATATTCTGAAATCTAAAATCTGAAAATTGCGTCATATACAGTCTTTTTCAAAATTATTCATATCAGTGCGACAAAATTATTCATACCAATATTTCAAAATGTTTCATACCAGTGCGACAAAATTTTTCATACTAATATTTCAAAATTATTCATACCAAGTACAAGTTTTAATATACAGCATAACATGGAAACTACTTTAGTTTGTCCGATTCAACCGTTAATAAGAAGACTCCAAAAATAGAATGTAATAGCAATCTGCAAGATATAAAATATCTGATTACTGAAAACTATTAAAAGTTGATGTGAAACATTATGCCATTTGGTATGAATAATTTGTCGCACTGGTATGAATAATTTTGAAATATTGGTATGAATAATTTGTCGCACTGATATGAATAATTTTGAAATATTGGTATGAATAATTTTGAAAAAGACTGTATATATTTAGGGGTCCTACAATTAAGGGTGAAACCGACAAAAATACACTAGTTTCATGTTATGCTGTATTTTAAAACTTGTATTTGGTTTGAATAATTTGAAATTGGTTTGAATAATTTGAAACTGGTTTGATAATTTTGAAATATTGGTTCGGATATTTTTGTCGCACCGGTATGAATAATTTTGAAAAATACTGTACCAATATTTAAAATGATTCATAAAAATATTTCAAAAATAATCAAACCAAATACAAGCTTTGATTTCAAGGATATCATGGAAATTACTTAAGTTTGTCCGTTTCAACCGTTAATTAGAAGACTCCAGGTAGTATATATAAGCAATCGTCCAGATACAATTATCTGATTACTGAAAACTATCAAAGTTGGTGTGAAACATTTTCCTTTTGGGTTGAATATTTTTATCGCACTGGTATGAAAATTTCGAAATATTGGTATGAAAATTTTGAATTAATGGTATCATTATTTTGTCGCTCTGGTATGAATAATATTGAAAAATACTGTACGTCCCAAAATCCTTGTATGTTGACTTGGAACCGATGTGATAGGCGAAGTTCGCACAAGAACTTACAAGAATTTATTCATCCTGTTCAGTTGATACTGGAGAGGAAGATGCCATTAACAACTATGCTAGAGGTCATACACCGTTGGTTGTGAGCCTTTGGATGACAATTTGAACAGAGTAACAAAATTTGATCATTGTGACCGGTTCAGTTTGGGATCCAGCTTTTGGAGCAGATATTCATTGACTACGGTAAAAGTCTAAATTGGGATGCAGTCAGGTTTCAGTGGATACAATAGGGAATACAAGAAGTGTCGATAAATGAACTTAATTAATCTAGTGGGGAATTTACCAGGCTTTGAAAAGATTTCAAAGTACAGCTTTAAAGAGTGGTAGAGCCTCAGCCAGTCGATCTACTATTATTGCAGTCATACTTTTACCCATACTTACCCATACTTACCCATACTTACCCATACTTACGCATACTTACCCATACTTACCCATGCTTACCCATGCTTACCCATACTTACCCATACTTACCCATACTTGTTATAATATTTTTCAATATTATACCGTGCGACAAAATTATTCATACCAATATTTCAAATTTTCAACCAGTGACAAATTATTCAAACCAAATGGAAAATGTTTCACACCAACTTTGATAGTTTTCAGTAGTCAGATATTTGTATCTGGACGATTGCTTACCTGGAGTCTTTGATCAACGGTTGAAACGGACAAAATAAGTAGCTTTCATTTTGTGTTGTATATTAAAACTTTTATTTGGTATGAAATTTTGATATTGGTATGAATAATTGTCGCACTAGTATGATTGGAAGTATCCAGTGATATACTAGCTTAACTTCAATATTCCATTATATTCTACTCTCAAAAATGGATAAACTAACATTTATATTTTTTAAATTCTTCTCTTCAAGTGCCAGGTTTTCACCAAAGAGGGTCGGGTTTACTTTCTGCGCGTTCTTTTCTCGCAGTCTGAACTTCAACCAGCACAAATATTTGGAACCAAGAAAAAGAACGCTTAAACCAAAATTAAACAATCCAATATTTCAAAGTTATACTTAGCCAGTTGTATACAGGATTTCGTCTTTTTAGTTCTCTTTTGACTTTTGAAGACCTTGTAATGTACATACAAGATAAACGTGTAGATTTATTCCAGAATTGAACTAATAAAATATTTGGTAAAGACTGCGAAACTTTTAAATTATTGGTTTTTTCTCAGGCCACAGTGTTTTTCAAGATCATCTAGTGCGACAAAAATAATCAAAACAATATTTATTCAAACCAATATTTATTCAACCAATATTTAAATATACAAATATTTAAATATTCAAACCAAATGTCTTAATGTCTTAAATTCAGTAATCAGACATTATATTATTGACTAGTTCTTTAAATACTATTCTTGAGTCTTCCATTCAATGGTCCAAACGGACAAAACTACCCATACTTTTTGGAGTGTACTTGTTACAGCCATACTTTATTCATCAAATTACTAATCATACCAATACTATTCTATCGGTATGACTGGGTGGTGCAGTTTTACCACAATGTTCAATTGGTCAAGATTGAAATTTGGTGATGGACCTCATGTGTCCCGGACCATAGAGTTACCTTGTTTATCAGTCGTGGAAAATTGACTAGGTCCAAATCTTTAATCCTTAATTGGTTCTTTACATATCCTGCCTTCAATCTCCAATTCCTTGCAATTTGGTCCGGCTCATTGAGCTTCTGGCCAGATTCTATTGATCAAGTCAACACCTGTGCACTAGGTCTTTCGAATGGTGGAGCCAGCCAATATTCCATGCCTAAGTATTTGGAAAACCATTTGAAAATTTGGATCTGTTTGATAATATCGAAGGAAATTCTACCAAACAGAAGGTCATCTTCGACAAATAGTGTTCACAAGCACATGAATGTGATCCTGTTTTCAGATACTTGTATTGATATTCGCAGCATCGTATTCGCACTTTTTCTAATATTTACTACTTGTGATTTGAAATGCGATTTATACACTGTTTTTCAAAATTATTCATAATAGCGCGCAAAATTATTCATACCAATATTTCAAAATGTTTCATACCAGTGCGACAAAATTATTCATACCAATATTGTTGAACCTGTTGGAACATGAGTAATCAGTGCACCTGCGGGCACTGCATGTTCACAACTGCATACAGATGAAACAAGTGCTGAAGTATGAGGATATGTCCATATACTGCGGGTAACCATGA
>VATE01000377.1:0-10246 GCA_008065195.1 Metschnikowia amazonensis | reverse complement strand
TTTACAGGGGTTAGGAGTTCTCCCGGGACAATTCTGAATAGCACATATTAGAACCAGCTTATACTCAATAAAACACTAGTCTGAAAACTAACACAATGTCATGCTGCAAAATTCTCGGCCGGGGCATTGATGCTGGTGATACGTTGTAGCCACACTTTTGGAGTACGCATTGGGGGAAATACATTTATTTTAGACTTGAGCTAGTTTGATTGGCTGCAGCAAAGCCATATTTGAGCAAGAAGTGACTAGCTGATGCAAATATATTACATCACCCAAAGCTGAAACAAAATAATTAATGAAATCTCAAAATAATTAATATCTCAAACAATTAATCATGAATCTGAAACAATTAATGATATCTCAAACAATTAATGATATCTCAAACAATTAATCTCAAACAATTAATGATATCCCAAACAATCAATCATGAATCTCAAACAATCAATCATGAATCTCAAACAATCAATCATGAATCTCAAACAATCAATCATGAATCTCAAACAATTAATCAATCACTCAAATTTGCAATGTAAATCAAAACTTCTACAGAAGTCAGAGTATTGACCACTTGCTTCCCCACCAAGCTTGCGCGAACCCCACAATCTCGGTCATCTCTTATCTCCTCAGGCGTGTTCCAATCAAATACTTGTCGCGCATTAAATCAATACTGTGGCGGTATTCTTAAAATATTACCCCAAAAAATCACCCATCCCTTTTTTTTGCAAAAAGTGGATATTCCAGGAAATGTGCCAATTCTTTACAACTTGGTGCATTATTTGAACCATTGATAGATGTGCAATAAAGAATATACATATTGACCAAGAATTAGAGCAATCACTGTATATGCTTATGCTTCTGAATTCTGTATTACTGAGATGACGAGTCATTACAATCTGGACACCCAAATAGGAGCTTTACACTTTAACCGATTAGATTTGCTCTGGCATGATTAAAAGATTTAATGCATTTAAACATTTTAATCATTCAATACTTAAAACATTTATTTTGAAGCATTCAACAATACATTAATACCAATACATTAATACTAATACATTAATACTAATGCATTAATACTACACTAATACTAATACATTAATACTCCACTAATACTACATTAATACTAATACACTAATATTACATTAATACTAATACACTAATACTACATTAATACTATTACACTAATATTACATTAATACTAATACACTAATACTACATTAATACTATTACACTAATACTACATTAATACTATTTCATTAATTCTTAACACTTTTTAAATTCAACACTTCATGATTCGCTTTGGATGGAGGTGCCAGAATAGCCTCAATTCTAAAATAATTCACACTAGGTCTCGTACCTCCTTGGCACTTCTCATCCCCTCATGATCCCTTGAGCAAGGATCAAATGCTCCCTAATTAGACTAGGTGGCTGCCTGTAGGCCGAGGTTTTCTTTGTTTGACTGCACAGCGCAGGCACTAATTGTTCATATTGTTGAAGTGAAACAGCTGTACATCTCCAACTTGGCATTATGCAGGACATCCTATGTTTGCTATTTCTCCTAGAGGACTATTCAAGACTGGGAATTTTGACACATCCACATGGCATTAGTAAAAAACTATCAATCAACTAGTTTGTAATATTTAGAATTCAAAACATGGCTAATACCATGAGTACACTAGAAAATATTCCTCCCTTGTTAGATCTTTAGAGTCACATGACGTTCCGCCCCCAAAATACGCGATTCTGAACAGGAACGCGCAACACTTATCGACTGTGACGCGTTAAATTTAGTGCCTGCATATACGCATATGATAAGGTCACGTGACACGGGCAACTTGGCCATTGAAATTGTAGACATGCCATGTATTTTTTTAAGGCCGAACTAGCGGCTCGTAATTGATATTCTTCTATAATTCCCAAGTTGATCCTCCCCCTTCTATCTTGGCTGTGTCTACAAACTGCACTTTTCTGCTTGCCAAACATCGAAGCGTTGTAGATAACTTGCGACACACCACATCGCATGACGAGGTTGCTATGTCTTGCATAGTGCCAGTGCACACCTTTGAATTGACATTCCCTGTATATTACTTTGCATCCGTTCGATATAGGCCGTGTACTTGCTATACAGAATGCAGCGCCTGGTATTTGAACGACAATGATCCCAATCAAACAGGGGCTTCAAAGTCTCACACTATGATTCTTGGATGCAGGAATCAGACCACTTGTATCCGTTTATGGGCGATAAATTCTGCTTGGAAAGTCAATTAGTAAAGGGGGATTTCTATCAATAACTGTGAGTTCCCATACTTTGAATGCACAATTCATTATCATCAAGCTTCAAGTTACCCAGAATTATAAATAGATTTGTAAGATAAGAGAGAATAGTATGCAATATGGTTTACTGATCAAACACGCTTTGGTTCAGTTGTCATGGTGTAAAGCACCTGATTAGTATTCATTTGTTGAGGCATAAGAAAAACGCTACTTTTTAATTGCTGCTCTTGAATCTTTTAAGTAAGAATAGTACTCATCCATGCAAGTACTGAGTGTTCAGTGATACCTTGTCATATTAAGATACGTGAGGGCAGATCAACAGATAGGACAAATCAGATTATAGGGAGTGCTTTAGTGGATACCTCAATGGGATAATGTTTGAAATTTTCTAATACTTTGAGTACTTTGAGTTTGTATTTATCAGATGAGTCCCCAAGAGGGAATTTTTATATAGATTTTAGAGAGCTGAGGGGAATTTTGGGTCTCGATTTACATCAGCTTGGGTCCCCTCGCCTAAGTTTACCAGGGCTGAGTTTCCCATCTTGTTTCCAGTATCCCTATCAAAGACTGTCAGAGAAGGGGAGTAGAAATAGAAATCAAAGGGATGAAAAAAATTGTATCAAAAGAATTTGGAATCTCCACTTGATGTAATGGTGTTGCGGTTCATACTTTCGCATAACTTCGCACATTTTAGCGTGGAGCACCCCACAAAGGTTGAAATTGAAACTTTACTTAAAAAATAGTAAAAAGGTGAATATATCCAGAAAAAGTATAGTAGTCTTAGCCTTTATCTTAATTTACTACCCCAGCACTTATTGTATTTACATTGTAGTGATGAACCACGGGGCAACGTTGCCCTTTATAGGATGCAGAAGGGCTAGATAAAGCTCAGAAACCGGGGCGAGGTGCACCGCTTCTGTGCACTCCCAAATCCCTGGTTTCGGCCCGCTGATACGGTGTTTTTTAATAGTATTCAAACTAGCGCGCAAATATTTCGGCCCAAAAAAAATGGTTCAAACCAATAATTCAAAAGTTTCGCACTCCTTCTGTTAACTCTCGGATTTACTTTTATTGAATGTAACCTATGTGTAGTTCACAATGTCTTTGATTGCTCGGAAGAACTCCTAGCCCTATAAGACATGGGCAGAAGTTCTCCCTTTTATATTCCATAACCCGTCTTTGCCAAGAAATGTACTTGCTCTTCCGGAGTCACAACGTGTCCGAAATTCACTCTGACAATTGGGGCTTAGACGCTTCATTCGTGTACGCAATGTAACACGTGACCACTCGTTAACACCTTCGCACATCTTTCAAACCAAATGGCTTAATGTTTCACACCAAGTAGAATTCAATTTTCTGAACTCAAATCTTAAGAATTCTCCATATACTACACCTGGAGTATTCCATTAAGCGTCAAACGGACGGAAATAAATTGGTTTCTGATATCCTGACAACAACTTGTATTAAAATGCTCCAAGGGGTACGAACTTTAACTATTTTTTTTAAATTGGTAGAGTGGTTTGAATCATTTTGTTAGTACAGTTTGAACCATTCTGTCTTGGTTTGAATCGTTTTCACGCTGGTTTGAATACATTGAAAAATACTGTACAAGAGAATGAGAACGTCCTTTTAAAGTCCAATACCTTCGAAAAGCCCGACCAGATTCTTCTAGTATGGCAAATTTTTTTTATTCTAGGTCTCATACACAATGCGGTTCAACAAGTATGGTGTCTTTAAATTAAGTGGAACATCAAGACAGTCTTAGCAGGGTGAGCTAGGACTTATCATGTAGAATACTCCATTCTGCGTGAGTGCAAGCTTTCATCAAGTGGTAAGAATATCAAGTGGTAAGAATATCAAGTTATCCATAAAACTTATGCTTCCGACCCATTTAGAAATCCATGTACCCAAATATGCAATCAAGCAAGCTATATACAATAGCAAGCCCTGTGTGCTGAGGTACAACTTTGTTGATGCCTCAGGAGCAATGAAATCACTACCTTAGTGAGTCACGCTGTACTTGTAGCTGTATGTAGCTGTAATTGTAGTCACACTGTAGAGATGTGTAGCGATTCGTACGGTGGGTGGTTATGTCAACTATCCAATGTGTCAGCTTAATCAGGCAAGAAGCACATGTTAAAGAAGCTAGTCAAATGGCACATATTAAAGAAGCTAGTCAAGAATGTACTGGAATTCTATCTTTGGACAACAGAATCTAACAGTAGCAGTTGCAGTGGCTCTATTAACAGTTGAGTCACCAAAGTGTTCGGACATAGATTGGTAGCGACTACTCTGCAGCCTTGGTGTAGCAGCCTTTAGACGAATTCGATTTCCGTGAACTTTGGTATTTGTGGATCTAGACTTTGTTTCGAAACGGCGGGTTGCCGCCTGGTGTTCCAGAATCCTTTTGTTGACACCAAAACCGATGCTATCTGGCACTCATGATACAAATAATCGAGTACAGTGACGAATATATCGATAGACCGGAAGGGAGGAGCCCAGAAGCGCTTAATCTTGGGGCATCCGCGGTTGCGAGCCATAACCCTTGGGAATTAGGCTTTGTAATATCCTGTCAGATGTTTGGGAAGTAGCTTTGTAACATACTGTCGGATGTTGATTTCCGGGTACTCATGAGGGTGTGTTCAGAAGCAAGGTACTGCATGTCAGGGTAATATGAAAATCATCTAAATCATCCGGTTCATTCTTTAACCTCAGTGAAAACGAAGGAGTTAATATCATGGCAATCTAAGCTCATGAGATTTAACCGTAGTCGAAAGAAAGTAGGAAAACTAGTTCGTCGTTTGAGAATATTTTAAAGCGGGTCGTAATGCAACATGATATACATTATCTCAACCAACTAAGGTAGCGCCACCAAAAAGGAAGTGATGATAATTATAGCAAATTTGCCATCCGTTAAGAATATACAATCTGTTGTCATTCGTTGAGCTAAAAATATTGCCGTTTTCAGCCAGTCCTGTTATCAGCTCGCTTAAATGCAAGGTTTATTGATATAATCAAGCTGCAGCATAACAATAGAGCTGCGCCACACGAAGCGTGCAGGTTTCTCCAAACTTGCCTTCGACTACAATCAAGCTAGAGCACCCCCTATTCGAACATATTACCCTTGCTGCATGTACATACTTTAGATTTGAATTTCCATTCTAGATTTGAATTTCCACTCTAGATTTGAATTTCCATGGATACGCTTGAGAATTGGGGGAGGGTCGAATGGATGGAGGTGGATGGAGGTGGACGAGGTGGATGGTGGATGGTGGATGGTGGATGGTGGATGGTGGATGGTGGATGGTGGATGGTGGATGGTGGATGGTGGATGGTGGATGAAGGTGGAAGAGGTCGATGTAGAGATGGTAGAACGGATGGAAACATATTTATCAACTTCTCCCCTTCATGGTAAAATAGTACCGACTATCAGATTTATCAATTCATAGGCCCTTGCCTGTTCCTATGCAGGGGATTAAGAGTTTCACTCCAAGGCTTTTGAAAGAGTATCATCAATAAAAGAGTCGCTCCAGTGGTAAGAAAGCCCATGTGGGTCGCTTGGAATCGAAGACCCGGGATCTAGACTGGTTTTGAGGTTGGATTGCATGAGGGTGCATCAATGGACATTCCTCGTGGTGGACCAAATTAATGGATGTTTTAAGCGAGTGCTGGTGTTCCAATTAGAGTAAAAATTTGGCGCGCACCAGTAGCCGCCACATGTGTCATTCGTTGTTAAGTCAGCGCGCACGCACAGAAATAGCATCTGCGAGGTTAAATTTCTCAGGTGACCAGTCAGTTGGGGAAGGCCCAGTAGCAAGTTGACCGAAAACCAGTGAGTTGACCGTAAACCAGTGAGTTGACACTAAACTAGCGAGTTGACACTAAACCAGCGAGTTGACATTAGGAGCGAGGATTGATGAGATTTATTAGTGAGATCGTATGAGAAACGGACTAGTCACAGAATACTTGACTAGTTGATTAGTTCGACAGACTACAATCGCGTTTCAGACCTTTGGGCTTTTTCGTCACTCCATATCGTTTCATGCGCGCATGTTCTTCACATTCTGATGTGTTACGGAGCATACCAAATATAAAAAGAATTTTCCTCCCCAATCTTCTTCTCCTACAATGGAGTTTTTGGAAGGGACTTTTTCAAAGAAACCTTCCAATACCCAAGTCCTAAAATATGCCTTCTATCAACTGAACTGGATGAGTCTCCGAATGACCTCGGTGACCCCGACCTACTATGGAGAAGCAACCTTGCATGTACTATCGTTAGTCGACCTTTCTATTGTGTAATTAAACGTAGCATTGACCAACTCTAAATTCGCCAAGAATTTCGTATAGCTAGACACGGTCGCACGGGGGTTGCACTATTCGTCAGAAAGCATTGTATAAACCATGGCGCAGTCAGCCACAGCAGCAGCAGCAGTATCATCGCCTCAAAAGATGGTTAGCTCTGGATTACTAACACTCTCGTCTCCGGCAAAAACGGCTTAACTACAGTGTTCATAACCTTTCGCATCTCGTAAGAGGGTAATATCGCTACTGCGCCTGGTCACGTGCGCAATGGCCGCGGTCACTGACTAAGCCCACCTTCACGACTCGGTGCTTCGTGTAGCGCTGAAATGGAGGCGGTGGAGGAGAAGCCATATAAAATGGAGGTTTTATTAAGATTTCCATACAAAATTTTGGTGGCAGCATTCAACTACAAAGACCTTAGGCTCACTCCATGAGCTTACCTTTGACCCCAGAATCCTAGCTTTTCTCAACTTTCGATCTCGCAGCGGAAAGTGGATAAGCTTGTCGGAAAATATCTTGGCCTCGAGTGTGCAGGAACTGTGCAGGAACTATGCATGTTTCTATGAGTATTCACATATTCATCAGCCTTTGTTTGCAAGACAATGGGCCTGTGCGACAGAATTTGGCATGCTTAGAATCAACCGCAAACCTTTTGCAACTCTATAAAATGGCCAGGATTCCCTTCTTTCAGGGATCATAGAAAATCACTATGAAAACATCTAACTGGATCCTTTCGTTTATCGGCGCCGCCGCCACTGTCTCGGCAAACTCCAATTATCCATTGGCCTTGTTTGCGAAAGACGGCCTGGAGTACAAACCCCTCACCCACGGAATCTTTGATTTATCACCAGTTGCCTACAACTTTATGTTGGCTTCTAATAATGCCTTGCCTATGGAAGTTACTCTTGAGAACGGCGTCCTTAGTGATATAGGTGGTAAGATCGGCTTGCACAAGTTTGAATTTGCACTGGGTATTGAACAGCCATACAAATTCACTTTCGATAAAAACTTGAAGTTTGACGGTTCTTTGGTCTACTTGTGTTATAATTCTATCCTGGAATCTTTGCATATTATTCGTAACGACCCTGGGTGTTCTGCTGTTGATCTCTACATGTTGCCTTTTGATAAGGGATCTAGGCAACCTATTTTGGATAAGAATGTGATTGATTCTGTGTGGCAAGAGCTTTTTGCTAAGAAGAACACCCCCAAGACTGTCTCCGAAAAGCTAAACGATGCTGTTAATACTCCTTCTGCTGTTCCTGCCGCTGATGACTCGTTATGTGACGACGAGGACAACGAACACAGCGAACACAGCGAACACAGCGAATCCAAGTCCTCCGCTGTTGTGAACCATGTTCCTGAGTCTTCTTCTGCTGTTAATCACATTCCAGAGTCTTCTTCTGCTGTTAATCACATTCCAGAGTCTTCTTCTGCTGTTAATCACATTCCAGAGTCTTCTTCTGCTGTGACTCACATTCCAGAGTCTTCTTCTGCTGTTACTCACATTTCTGAGTCTTCTGCTGTTACTCACATTTCTGAGTCTTCTTCTGTTACTGACATTTCTGAGTCTTCTGCTGTTACTCACATTCCAGAGTCTTCTTCTGTTACTGACATTTCTGAGTCTTCTTCTGTTACTCACATTCCAGAGTCTTCTTCTGTTACTGGCATTTCTGAGTCCCAAGTCTCGTCCATGGTTCAAGCTTCCAACTCTTCCATGTCTGGCGTCGCAGAAGCCTCGTCCATTGACGAAACTTCCAAGTTGAACCCTTCCACTCTTACCAGAATGACCACTGAGACTGCTACCATCTGCACCAAGTGTCAGGCTCCTTCCACCGAGGTTGTGATGAAGACCCACACCGACTACGTCACTTACTGTCCAGAAAACACCATTATGACCTACAGCAAATGTAACAAGTTGTGCACCCCAACCACCACGACTATCACCAGTGCAACCACCGTGACCTTCACTGGAGTGTGCATTATTCCTGAGACCGTCACAGTTGAAGGCTCTGTCACCGAAGGCCCTGCTGAGACCGACAAGGTAGAAAGTTCCGTCACTAAGCCAAGCGAGGAAACCAACGTTCCAGAGCCAAGCAAGGAGTCTAATGTCCCAGAGCAAGACGAAGAGTCCAATGTTCCAGAGCAAGACGGAGAGTCTAATGTCTCAGAGCAAGACAAAGAATCTAATGTTTCAGAGCAAGACGGAGAGTCTAATGTCTCAGAGCAAGACGGAGAGTCTAATGTTTCAGAGCAAGACGAAGAATCTAATGCCTCAAAGCAAGACGAAGAATCTAATGCCTCAAAGCAAGACGAAGAATCTAATGTCCCAGAGCAAGACGGAGAGTCTAATGACTCAGAGGAAGTTGAAGAGTCCACTGTCCCAAGTCAAATCGATGAATCCAATATCCGTGGCCAAAGCATCCCTCAATCGAGCACCGTGACTAATGCCCCTAATGCAAGCAAGGTGACAGATGCTCCTAGACCAAAGTCTAGCAGTGCCCCAGAGGGAACTAGTACCCAGACCCTCACTAGAAGCGTCACTGCTCTTAGCGTTTCTGCGTTTGTCAATGGAGCTTCCAAGAACGCCATTGGTGCTTGCGTTCTCGGTGTTGCTGCTTTGTTGTTGTAAGCACAAGACCCATTTGATCCCAAGTCCGTCATTTATTGGCCATTCAGTTGTACTGTATCTTGCTATGGGTTACTTCATAGTCTGAATCCTTTATTTCTGAATCTATGATTTGTGGATGCAATATTTTAATAATTTCAACTTTATTGTTTTTACTTATGTTTAGATTTGTTGTAGTATTCTGTGTGCTCATTGTATATCTTTGAAGCCATGAAACTGGCGGTAGTATCTGGGAATGGTGATAGAGGCTAGGAAAAAATCCACGAATGAGAACTAGAAATTGATACTTTGATATGCGCTCCATTTTTGTTAATTATCCTTGATAATCTCCTATCCTAGTCCTGGAAGGGCCTGATACTATTGATATCAATGGTTTTTCATTCTGATACATACTTTTACTATATATTTACCGTTGATGCTACAGGGAATCCGCTCTTTATATAATTCTTCCGGAGCTAAGCTGGTCACGCGGTGTTTCAGGTGAGCGGAGTATGAGGAGTGGAAATGCAGTCTTCAGAGTTTCAGACTAGCAGTATGGAGGCTGAGAATGTTGCTATGTTTAAGACAACATTCTAGACCATTATTATCCACAGAATTAGTAGCTAGTGGAGCCAAACAGTAGGAGTCAATGGCTGATCCCCTATAGGGAAAGGCTGCTTGCATAATTTTCTGCAGGGTCACGTCACCGTTCGAACATCACATAGTCAAGCCCAAGTCCCGATGTGGTTTGAGCGATATATTTTTGGAGACTTTATCCAATGGTACAGTGTTTTTCAAACTTGTTCAAATCAGTGCGACAATATTCACCAATATTTGAAAATTATTCAAACCATTTCAAAATTTCCGACCACTTCGCACTATTTTTCAACCAAATGACATAACGTTTCACGCCACTTCATTAAAATTCAATAGAGAGTTTTTCAAAATTATTCAAACCAATGCGACAAAATTATTCATACCAATATTTCAAAATTATTCATACTAGTGCGACAAAAATATTCATACCAATATTTCAAAATGTTTCATACCAGTGCGACAAAATTATTC
>VATE01000152.1:10834-32860 GCA_008065195.1 Metschnikowia amazonensis | reverse complement strand
CTTCATTGATCCTGAACTTCACGAACCCACTGGTATGAAAAATTTTGTCGCATTAGTATGAATAATTTTAAAATATTGGTATGAATAATTTTAAAATACACTGTTTTTCAAAATTATTCATACCAATATTTCAAAATTATTCAAACCAAATGGAAAATGTTTCACACCAACTTTAATGGAATTTAGTAATCAGAATTTTTATTTGGACAGTAGCTTATATATACTATTCTTGCAGTCTTCCAATCAACGGTCGAAGGGGGCAAAACTAAACTAGTTTTCTGTATATTAAAACTTGTATTTGGTATGAATATTTTTGTCGCACTGGTATGAATAATTTTGAAAAATACTGTATTGGTATGAATAATTTTGTCGCACTGGTATGAAACATTTTGAAAAATTGGTATGAATAATTTTGAAATATTGGTATGAATAATTTTGTCGCACTGGTATGAAACATTTTGAAATATTGGTATGAATATTTTTGTCGCACTAGTATGAATAATTTTGTAATATTGGTATGAATAATTTTGTCGCACTAGTATGAATAATTTTGAAAAATACTGTATTGGTTTGAATAATTTGTCGCACTGGTGTGAATATTTTTGAAAACTACTGTATTAATAAGAAGGAGTGGCTGCGAAATTCGACGTGCACATAACAGGTTGGACCAACATTACTAGGGCAAACTCCTCCTTGAAAGCTCAAAACAAAATTTCAAATCTGTAGCTCTTTAATGGCTAGATCGTCTACTTTCTATCTATTAATTACATTAAATTTGCTTCTGCTCAGTATCAGAGGCAGAAGCAGACGCAGAGTCCGTATTAGCGTGCGCAGACTCCTTCTCTTCCTCATTGACAACAGCCACATGCTCCGGATCTGTCTTCGAGTTGAAAAGAACAATACCATTTTGTCTGGCATACTTGCGTTCCTGTCTCTTGTAAAAGTACAACACAACCAATGTCCAGAGACACAAGCAAAAAGCACTGGTGGCAGTGAAGGAGTAGCCCTTCAAGAATCTAGGAGCTTCCTTGGTCTTCCACACAATCACAGACATCCAGGCCGTCGACGCTTGTGCCAACATGTTCATGACCACCAAAACAACCGCCCGTTTCTGGGCATCTCTACGGCAAATGTCGTTTTGCCACGAGTATAAGACGGGCGCCATGGCCCAGCCGAAGTACTGCATACACCATGCAAACCACTTGGCCCGTTCTGGAACCTCCCATACGGCCAAGATCACATTTCCTGTAATGTTGAAGGCCTGTGAAAGGAAAATAGCAGACCATCGAGACTTGAACAAGTCAGCGTACATGCAGGTCAAGAATAACCACAAGATTCCAAGTCCGGGTGTCAAGGCACTGTAGTCCTGGAGCTCACCTGCATTAAATCTGCCGAGCGATTTCAACCACAAGATGTACGCACCAGATGCACCGTTACTGTTGTTCCAACACAACATATTCCAGAAGGCCAAGACGTAGAATTCCCACGATGTCAAGATCAGCTTCCAGATGTCCTTCGAAACCAACGACTTGAACAAATGCATCTGGGGTCTACCTGCAGTATGGTTCTGCTTAAGCTTCTTTCTCAACAAACGGATCTCGTCATCGGTCAACCAGATCGAATAACAGTCTGTGGGCGTACCAGGAAGCATGTAGAAACCAATAAGGCCCACGGCCACCGACACAATACCGTCGATAATGAAAATCCAGCGCCAGGCCTCCAAGTTCCCAACACCTTCAAAAGCGCGCATGATTGCACCAGAAACCAAGCCAGAAGTAAGCACTCCCAAGTACTGGCCGATATAGTAAACCATGGAACGGCGCGCGATCATGGCCGGATTAAAAATAAATGTTCCGAAAAGGTATTGGTAGGCCAAATATGAAGGTGCCTCAAACATACCAATGAGAAAACGGATGGCCTTGAGCTGTGCCACGGTGCTCACCTTGTAGGTACCAATAGTCAAGGCACTCCAGCAGAGATCCAAGCAAGGCAACACGTAGTTCAAGGGAAGCCCATATAACGCGTACATGAACGGGATCTGGAACACAATGTTGCCCACATTGAAAAGCACCTGCGTATTGACCAAGTCGTTACCCTTCATACCGATGGATTCCTTCAAACCTCCCACGTATGCGTTGTTCAAGTTGGTCTGGTCGAGGTATTTGACCCAGTATGCCATCAACGAGTAGAAAGTCAAGAGAATGTCGATTTTCCACATGAGCTTCCGCTCTGCCGGTGTGTCGTTTTCGTCAAACCACTTGTACCATTTGTGATTGGAGCGGGCGAACTTATTCCAGCGGTACTCGTACTCGTCGAAGAAGCTCCACCACAGCCTGTTGGCCTCGTCTCTGTACTCCACCAATTCGGGAGCTTCTTTGGTGTTCACCTCGTAGTTGTTGTCCTGCAAGCCGACTTTCTGCACTTGGATGTCTGCATCTGCAATCTCTTCATCTTCGTCGACGATTCTTCTCACAGGGATGAAACCCCACTTGAGTCTGCCCAAGGGCTCTTTGAGAAAAGACATGAGTTAGGGACCTAAAAACTTTAGACTTGCATGACTTGGGGTTATATACATATATATATGTGGCGGACATGAGCATCGGTCACGTGACTCGGCATCGAAACGGCCGGTTCCGGCCTCGGGAATGAGTCACTGGCAAATAGTGAGAGGCAGTATTTTTTTGATTTTCTTCTGGATCTGGCCCAGGTTTGTAACTAATGCAACTAGTGATACCGGGATGATTTGCTTCAGTTTTTGGCTGCCCAATACTGGCTCAAACCTACATTCTCGCTTACTCTGGAGCCCGATGCTCTTCGCATTCTCGGAAATTTACGAAGTGTGGCTTTCACTGCAACTTAAAATTTATATGCACACTTCAACAAATCCGTAGTTAAACGAGTTTCCAGACATAGGATTTCTGGCCACTAGCATAAATGGATTATTTAGCGGTATAATTTATCAAAAACGGAGATTTTACATGGAACCAAATTGTTTCTTAGAGAATAAGTGAGTTGGTGGACTGCATGCGGGGCGGAAATAGGACGCAGGATGAAGGACTTATTCTAAGGTTGCATGCCAATGCTACGACTGCATGCTCCAGTGTTACGACTGCATGCTCCAGTGTTACGACTGCATGCTCCAATGTTACGACTGCATGCTCCAGTGATACGACTGCGTGTTGATAATATTACGAGTACATGTTTACAGTGTTGCCACTACAAGTTCACAATATGACGACTGCACGTCTTATTGCTACGACTGCACATCTTATTTCTACGACTGTACGTTCTTATTACTACGACTGCACGTTCTTATTGGTACGACTGCACGTCTTATTGCTACGACTGTTCTCACTGATACGACTGCACGTTCTTATTGTTACGGCTGCACTTTCTTATTTATAACCTGTGTATTTTCACCACATTAGAAGTTAACAGTTTGAAGTACGAAGCTAGTCAAGAATGTCGGATTTGTTTGCTTCAAACGATCAAGCTGAACTGTAAGATCAATAAGAAATTGTGTAGATGAAAATTAGTAATTGATGTACTACAATTCCCTCGGATACGAGTCTCCAGTAGCACATTTGAAGTCGTTAACTTCACGGTGAATTCAAAAAAGATTGCAGCACCACAATTTCACACATGGTCTCCCACTGCATTACTCACTGTGGCCCTATGAGGCTTGACTAACGTTGATCGGACGGGAAACAGTACTTTCCACATGGTATGGCCGCAACCGGAGGTGTTAGAACTTGTGCAGGACTTTGGGATTTGTAAAACAAAGTTATATCAGTGCTCGTAGGATTTTTCCTAACAGGAGGTGTTTGACATGAGAATTTTCTAGTAACTCTATAATTACCGGATACATGATACCACAATCCCATAATCACGACACAGCTCTATAAAAGTTAGACGGCCTCTAGTTAAATCAAGATCAGTTACATACACATCCGATCAAGAGATTCCATATTATCACCTTTTGCCGTCTGAATTCAGACTGTTCCTTGCTTATTCAGTTTTTGGTTCTGCTTCATTGAGCGAGATTCTTCCCTGAAAATTATTAGTCTGAAGGATAGATCGGGAATAATTGTTGTATCTGATGGCCATTGAATCTTCTCTTATGAATTGATATTACCTCCGTACACCACATTGACTCTAAGCCATCACAAAGTACGAATTATTGTGCTTAGATATAGTCACGTATTGGATAATCCAAACAATAGAAATTGTTCACAACTCACTTTCTATCTGCACTAATTCTGTCATCTCTTCACATATGATGATCCATACCTTAGCTTATGTTATGGTTGTGGAACCCATTCAGTAATAGTTCAGTCATGAATATAATTCAGTTATAGTTTTTCTTTAGTCATAGTTATCTTCAGTCATAGTTATCTTCAGTCATAGTTATCTTCAGTCATAGTTATCTTCAATCATAGTTATCTTCAGTCATAGTTATAGTTCAATATAGTTCAGACTTGGTTTTCTTCAGTCATGGATATAACTCAATCATAGATATAGTTCAATAATAGATATAGTTCAATAATAGATATAGTTCAATAATAGATATAGTTCAATAATAGATATAGTTCAATAATAGATATAGTTCAGTCATAGTCATTCTTCAATCATAGATATATTCAATCATAGATATCTTCAATCATAGATATCTTCAGTCATAGTTATCTTCAGTCATGGATATAGTGATCGCTGAAATGTGATTGATCTCTCATTGATCCCTCAATATCATTAATCTCTCATTTATCCTTAATATCATTAATCTCTCATATATCCCAATGTATTGCCGGTATTAATTTCTTTTAACCATTTACATGGCTTGGAGTATCTCCACAATATACTCAGGAGTTTTCATGGTCTTGGGCCCACCAAAAACTAATTTGAGACTCATAAAACAATATTCTTAAACTCTTCATTGAACAGCAGAGTCGCGGCGAAAAACTCGTTTAAATTGAACAACCAGAACCTAGGGCAGCTTTACCTGTATGGGTCCTCTCTTCATTTTGGGCAATTTCCGTATCTCATCCTCATCCTTAGATGTAGCTTCTGATGACACTTTTCAACCATGGTGTCATTTGTTCATGTGAGGTGAAGCTTGTTAGCTGCGATACAAAATATTAGACTTGTTAAGTAACCTGAGCTTTAGCTTGAATTGGCAAGGGTATATGCTTCTCTGGTTGTCAATTGATGGATCGTCCGGATCGATAATTTAATTTAGCTGGTGTGTGGAATATCCGAACGGCGGTTAGTAGGAGCTCACCAAATCAGTATAATATGAACTGATGTTATGTAATCTGAATCTCTTCAAGGATATTGTAACAGGATTTTTGACTGTGTAACTGACTTTTTGATTCTGCAACAGACTTATTGAGTCTGTGACTGCTTGGAATTTATAGCTGCTTGGAATTGAACTCATTTGGTCAGGTTCTACCAAGTAAATCCAGATTGGTTCCATATAGATAACCAATCAACTGTAAGTATACTAGGTCCATAGAAGATTGCCAATTCACAGAATCAAGCAAACTCGTAATAGTATCTCAATCACTTCATTGTCGTTCAACTTTCCACAATATGTTCCTTCCTATAGACCTCGTCAAGTGTCCCTCAGAAATAGCATGATGCGACCGCACCCGTGCACCAGCAGATATATCTTGAACAGCGCTTATCTATGCACTAGAAACCAGTCTACAAGCACATAAAATGTCCCAGCCACTGAGAAAAAAACTCCTTTTGATGGGCCGGTCCGGGTCCGGAAAGTCTTCTATGCGGTCCATCATTTTCTCCAATTATTCTGCATTCGATACCAGGCGTTTGGGCGCCACCATAGACGTTGAACATTCCCACTTGAGATTCTTGGGTAACATGACCTTGAACTTGTGGGACTGTGGAGGCCAAGATGCCTTCATGGATAACTACTACACGACGCAAAAAGACCACATTTTCAAGATGGTGCAAGTGTTGATTCATGTGTTTGATGTGGAGTCCAAATCCATCAATAAGGATATTGAAATCTTCGTCAAAGCGCTTACAAATTTGCAGAAATTCAGCCCCGACGCCAAAATCTTTGTGTTGCTACATAAAATGGACTTGGTTCAGTTGGACAAAAGGGAAGAGTTGTTCCATATCATGATGGAGAAGTTACAGAGGATCTCGAATCCGTTCCAATTCAAACTTGTCGGATTCCCTACATCCATTTGGGACGAGTCCTTGTACAAGGCATGGTCGCTGATTGTGTGCTCATTGATTCCTAATATGAACTTGTTCAACAGCACATTGTTGAGGTTCAACGAGGTCCTTGAAGCGGAAGAGATCATCTTGTTTGAGAAGACCACTTTTTTGGTGATTTCGCTGACGGCATCAATCCAACGACAGAAACTGGGCTCCAACCTCTCGAACATTGATGCGTTGGACCCCAAACGGTTTGAGAAGATTCTGAATATCATCAAGACTTATAAACAGTCTCTTTACAAGCTTCGGTCGAACTTCACGAATTTGGTGATTCGTGGGCTGAACGGGTCGCATTTCTACATTGATTTCCTTACTGACAATTTGTTCATTATGATTGTTTTGAAAGACCGCAGCTCCGAGGGCAATTACTCAAACCGGCAGGAAGATTTGTTGGTGTTGGAGAATATCAAGGATGCAAGGACCTGGTTTGAGAAGATAGAAAGTGGCAAGTGAGCCAGTGTTATCAGTCTACGATTATTCCGTCATATCTATTGAAGACAGCGACTTTTCAAGTTGGAGTTGAAATATGCTTAAGATGTTGAAAAGTGTTGGTTAGCAGTGCCATTGAGGTTATCGCAGCAGTGGTCTAAAGCGGTTACAGAATCAGGGAAGTTTACATTGTTATGATAACAGAGTGTATACATTGTTATGGTAATCCGAAAGTATACACGGTGATGATAACCAGAAAGTATACATTGTTTGATAAACTGGAAGTGTACATGATTATTACAAAAAGCATACAATAATATGAATGACCAGAAACGGCACAATGTCATGAATGACCAAAAACAATATTGCAATGATTTGAAAGAACAATGGTATGGAAGTTACTCAATGTTACAGAATATTTCAAGTGACAAATAATACTTAATAATCCGGAAGGATACGGAGTGTGTTGGGAGAAAGCAAAGTAAGCTTGAACCAAGACAATGCTATAGAAAGTGCAGAATACAATAAAGTGAAATAGAAGCCTTGGCAGTGGTTTATGTGCAAGATAAAAAGCCTTGTGGAATCAGTCAAGCCTAATCGCGCCTCATCTTTTCCAAAGCTAGTTTTTATGGGAAGTTGGTAACTCGGAGCAAAGCTTCGTTCAGTGCGAAACAATAGGTGCGAGACGAAAAAAATGTATCGCGCGAAATATGTACGAGCACGTTGCCTCGAGATTTATGCCCAGCCTAAAGGAGTCGGAAAACCAAACCGCATCTTTACACCCGAATACATTGAAGACCATGACCTTACATTTCTGGACAATTCTTCAGATTCCCTGGCACTTCTCTTACCTTTCTTGGTATGGCCCCATTTTCTTGGCTTCTCCACATTTCTTGGCATCCCCACGTTTCGCTACATCTCTCGCGGTCTTTATGAAAGTTGCGTAAAGCTAAGTAATCTGCGCGCTTAGCATGGAGTCTGCGCAAAGTAGTCCGCGCAAGTATGGAGTCTGCGCCTTAGTATTGAGTCAGCGCGCGCTACATGATGTTTTTCCATCGGCCATCCTCTCGTTTAAAGTTTCTTCTCGTTTAGGCTCCATAAAACTCTCCGTTTTCCAATACCACTTCTTCCAAAAATGGGCAAATTAGTCCAGCTCCTCTTGCACCCTAGCGAGTTATTCGCCATGCTCCAGTACACGGGTTTCAAAAGCTCGATGTTCCCGCTAGACCTTTCCCATGCCTCCCCCACGTTGGTCACCTGCTACCAATACTTGGACTTGACGTCCAGATCGTTCTCAGCGGTTATCAAGGAGTTGCCGCCGCAGTTAAGAGATGCCGTGATGCTCTTCTACTTGGTGTTACGTGCTTTGGACACGGTGGAGGATGACATGACCATCGACCCCAAGATCAAGGTGCCGTTGTTGCGTTCGTTCCATGAGAAGTTGAACCTCAAGGACTGGACTTTCAGCGGCAATGGGCCCGACGAAAAAGACCGTGCTGTTTTGGTGGGCTTCGACAATATTTTGACCGAGTACCATAAGTTGAAGCCGGCATACCAGGATATTATCAAGCGAATCACGCTCAAAATGGGCGCCGGCATGGCCGACTACATTTTGGACGAGGAATTCAACACCAATGGCGTGGAAACCGTGGCCGACTACGACTTGTACTGCCACTACGTGGCCGGCTTGGTGGGCGAGGGCTTGTCGGACCTCATGGTGTTGGCCGGGTTCGCCAGCTCCGAGGTGCAGGCCAACAACTACCAGCTCTCCGAGTCCATGGGATTGTTCTTGCAGAAAGTCAACATCACACGTGACTACCACGAGGACTTGGAGGACGGCCGGTCGTTCTACCCTCGGGAAATCTGGTCCAAATACACCAATGCCTTGGCCAACTTCCACCGAAACCCCAGTGAGAGGGAGAACGGTGTGGCATGCGTCAATGAGCTTGTTTTGAATGCATTGGGGCACGCCACCGATGTTTTGACCTACCTTTCGTTGGTCAAGGAGCCCAGTAGTTTCAACTTCTGTGCCATTCCACAGGTGATGGCCATTGCCACTTTGGCGGAAATCTACAATAACCCTGCGGTGTTGGACCGCAATGTGAAGATCCGGAAGGGCACTACATGCAAGCTCATTTTAGAGTCCCGTACGCTTCCAGGCGTGGTTAACATTTTTAGGAAGTACATCCGGGTCATCAACAAAAAGTCCAACGTCAAGGATCCAAATTACTTGAAGATTGGAATCAAGTTGGGCGAGATCGAGCAGTTTTGCGAAATCATGTACCCGTCAAAAAATGCGGTGCCTCCTGGAGCCCGCAGAAACGTCCGGAGCATCAATGAAAATATCTTGGCGCGTGGAAACTTTGATGCGGATGGAGAAAGAATGATCCAGCAGGAAGTATTTAAATGCTGCGGGGTATTATTGTTTTCAGCCACACTCTTGGCTGCTATTTTAGTCAGAGTATTTATTTAAGTGATCTCAAGGTTAGAGAGGCTACGAGACAAGAAGATGCAAGAGATGAAGATTTAAGTGAAGAGATTTAAGTGAAGAGATTTAAGTGGAAGAGATTTAAGTGGAAGAGATTTAAGTGGAAGAGATTTAAGTGGAAGAGATTTAAGTGGAAGAAGAGCCAAGTGAGATGACCAAGTGAAATGAAGATTAATCCAATCAGATCCAGATCAACCAATCAGATACAGATCAATCAATCAGATACAGATCAATGAATCAGATACAGATCAATCAATCAGAAACAAATCAACCAATCAGATACAAATCAACCAATCAGATACAAATCAACCAATCAGATACAAATCAACCAATCAAATACAAATCACCAACCAATCAATCTCATCAATCTGTGAATCTGATTAATTCTACTCGAGGTAACACTGAAGTTATGGTCATTGCTCGTATTATTAGACAATTGTATGCACCATTAATCCAAGCCCACCCCGTACAGAATTAAAGTAGACTGCATGTAGACCATGGCTGAAGCCGGCTATCCCCTCAGGCCACCTCTCGGACTCCGGGCCATTATCTCGAGCCTTTCAATGGTATCGGCCTGCATATACCACACCACCTAGTGTTAATTTACTCGCACAGCCCTGCCAAGCCACATTCATGAAAGTGTTGACCTCCCACCGACTATTAATACCCGGTCTTTTCTTTGACTTTGAGCATTCTGATACGGACAATTTGTGCACAGACCGTACAATTGACCATCTACATACAGGACATTCGCTATATTAGCAATCGATATAGTCAAGACTAATCCAGAATACCCAATCCGAAGATCAAATCAAATAGATATGGAGTTCCCAGTCAAGTGCATAAAATGGCTGGTTTATGAACAAGTGTCGCCAATTTTGCTCCAGGTGTCCAATGGCCCCTGCCCTCTTATCGCCTTGGTCAATACACTCCTCTTGGAAGAAGATATCCTGCAGCGGCTGGACAAGCCCCGGCCGGCATCGGAATTAGCCGGTCTCCGACGACTACTCATGGCACACGTGGGCGGGTCTGTAGCGTGTGCAGATGTGATTGCTTCTTTGGGCGATATTCTTTTGGCTACTCCGGATTTGGACCAGACCGTCCTAGATAATTTGCTCAACAGCCTTCCTCTTCTCCACAAAGGACTCGAGGTGAACCCGAACTTGGTCACGGGCAGGTTCCAGGACTCAGATTTGGCGGCCCAGGTGTTTAGTGCTTTTGGTTTACAATTTGTGCATGGCTGGTGCATTGATCCGAACAATGGAGAGGATTATTGTGATGATGAGAATTATGGAGTGAATTATGGAGATTACGAAATTGATGATGAGACTGCAGAAAACTATGGTATTTATAGTGAGATGGAAGGGGACGAGAGTGAGGGTGAGGATGAGAGTGAGAAGGGGGTGAATGTCAAGGAGGAGAAGGAGAAGGAAAGTCTGAAAGATATGAAAGAGAATGTGAAGGAGGAGAGTCTCAAAAATATGAAAGAGAATGTGAAGGAGGAGAGCCTCAAAAATATGAAAGAGAATGTGAAGGAGCTGAAGGAGACTTTAAACATTCACAATCTGGCAGATGCTACACCTCAAAAAAACTTAGTCATTGATAATGGCGTCTATTCTATCCTCTCAAATCATCAGGATTTCAACTCCATACAGGATTATCTTCTCCAACACGAAAATGATCCATATCTGCACCACATTCAAAACTGGCTCACAGAAAATAGCACGCAGCTCACCAGCCATGGCTTGCAGCTCATGCACCAGCAAGTCGTTCCAGAAACAGTGGCAATATTTTTCCGGAATAACCACTTTTCCACGCTCTACAAAACCGCCGATGCTTTCTATTTATTGATCACCGACACCTCATTTGACAAGTCTGCAGGTTATGTGTGGCAGTCCTTGACAAGTATACTGGGAGCCAATGACATGTTCTATACCGGAGACTTTACGCCAATTCTGGAGTCGTCAAACGTTCCTGGTGAACGTTACGAGCTTGGTGACTCCGAAGATATGCAAGTAGTGCAGAAGATCCAAGAGGAAGAGGATTCCAACTACGCTGCCATTCTCCAGAAACAGTATGACCAAAAGACCCGGAGAAATTCCGAGAGACGCCCAAAAAAGCGCGAGAAGCAGGAGAAGCGGGAAAAGCGCGAGAAACGGTCAAAGAAGCTAGACAAACAGAAGCTGACAAAAACCGTGAAGCTGGAAGTAAAGCAGGCCAAAAAGCGCCCGGGTGTGTTCCAGAGACTCAAGTCCGACTGCATCATCATGTGATGTTCGCACTGCAGATTAACATTTCTATAATATACATTTAGTCGTTTTCCGTGGCCTTGTCAAACTCATCTGCAACGTCGCTGTCCACATCAGACTTGGCGTCTTCGTCATCGTCTCCCTCGTACTCCATTGGGTCGTACTCAGACCGAATATTGTCCATTTTCTTCAACTCGTCAGTGTTTGGCTCACGCAACTTGAAGTTGAGCACGTCCACGGTACTGTCGTGCAAAAAACGGTTGATTTCCGTGTTGGTGGAAGCTCTGTACTTTTTCAACTCCACCTTACCAGAGATCGGGCTGTAGTACGCTGCACGCCGTTTTTTTGTCTTTTCGTCTGACACGAATTTGATGGCCAACTCGCCATACGGCTTGCTGGACCGCTGGTAGCTCATATCATAGTTCTTGTAGTGGCGGAACCGGAAGCTCTGCAAATTTTCGTCGTCATCCGCCAACGAGTTGGCCGGCTGCTCTCTTTCCACCGAGTCCAACTTTTCCCGTAACTCTCGAATGGACCGTGCATCCTTGTTCTGGTAGAGACTCACCCACTCACCGTCCTCAGACGTGATGGGCCTGTAGATGGCGCATTTCAAAGCATCATTCTGCAAATCAGCGTCGTATGAATCCTTTTCCTGCCTCTTCAAGGCCTCCAAGTCTCTTTTTATCGATGCAGATCCAGTAAACTTCACCGTCAAGTATTTTGTGTCCAACATGGCCGTATCGGGCAAGAGCTGGAACGTCAGCACTGCACGCAAGTGCTTCTTACGTGGATGTCTGAACAGCTCGAAGTTTGCAAAAGTCTCCTGTGCATCGTCAAAGCTCTTCTCCACAGCCTTTAACTGCGATTCCGGATCCGCCTTGTCGTCGTCCTTTTTGAGAAGACTGGTAGCCTTCTCCTCCAGCTTCACTGACGATTGCCTGTCGGCAATATACTCAGTTCTTCTTAAAAACGAAACGCCGGGTTCGGACTTGTTAATCTTGCCGATTCCTGCATCTCTGAGTAACGCCCTGTCCTTGGCGTGTAAGGGAATGGCGTTGTTGCTGAAAATCACGTCGGGGTTGGTGCCGTCCAAAAACCCTTGCACCAGCAATGGGTTCATGGTCATACCAAAGTCATCGTCGATTTGGCCGATGAACTGGTGGAAGTTTTCCTTGCGGAAGAGCGAACTCAATAGACTCTGGTGTTCTTGTTTCTGGGTCACGTGCTCCGTGGTATTGTACTTTATGAATTTTGGATTCAACGGCGGCGCAGGCAAGTTGTTTGTGTACCTGATTTTGGCGATGTAGTCCTGCCTGACTGGTTTGTGGCTCATTGTGGTGGGTGGAGAGGTTAGTGTTGTGGTGTTGGAGTCGCAGAGTATGATTTTTGTGCGTGCGCGACTCAAAAGGCGGGAGTTACCAGCGCGCAAAATTACAGTATTTTTCAAAATTATTCAGACCAATATTTGAAAGTATTCAAACCAAATACAAGTTTTAATGTACAGCATAACATGGAAATTAGTTTAGTTTGTTCGATTCACTCTTAATGGATGTATCTAAATATGTATGACAATTTTCAGATTTTAGATTTGAGAATATTGAATTCTATTAAAAGTTGTTGTGAAACATTATGCCATTTGGTTAAATAATTTTGTCGCACTTTGAATAATTTTGAATATTGGTATGAACAATTTTGAAAAAAATTGTATTCAACCTGTGCTACAAAATTATTTGACCAGTGCTACAAAATTATTCAACCCATATTTTAAAAGGTTCGTACCCCCAATATTCTCTCAAATCAAATTGTTGTCAGGATAACAGAAACTTAGTCTTCTCCGTTTTGACCGTTGAATCCAAATGTAGTACATAAAATAATTCTTCAGATTTAAATTTCTGAATTTAATTCTGATAAATTTCTGATATAAGTTGACATCATGATTGGTTTGAAGATTGTGCGAAGTGGTACAGTGTTTTTCAAAATTATTCAAACCAGCGCGCAAAAATATTCATACTAATTTTTCAAATTTTTCAAACTAGTGTGACAAAATATCCATATTAATATTTCAAAATATTTCAAACCAAATACAAGTTTTTTACAGGATAACATTTAAACTACTTTAAATTTGTCTGGTTCGACCGTTGATTGCATGACTCCAAGAATAATAGTGTATATAAGCAATCGTCCAGTTAAATAATTTCTGATTACTGAATCCTAAATTGTTGGTGTAACACATTTCGTCATTTGGTTTGAATGATTGTGCAAAGTGGTACGAAACTTTTTGAGAATTGGTATGAATATTTTTGAAAAACACTACGAAACTTTTGAAATATGGGTTGAATAATTTTGTCGCACTGAATAATTTTGAAAAACATTGTATACTTTCTACAGACAATTTCTATATTGGTACCATGGTGTAAAAATTTAGGGTCTTTAATTCTGGTCTAAATGCATTCTTTTAAAGCAATCACTCCCTACTCCGCTATTATTTGTTACTGTTTATTTCTTGGCTATCCACTCAAACAATTTAAAACTTCTTGATGATAGTATAGAAACTTTCCCCTTGGGCTCGTGCAATATCCAACTCCAAATCAGAAACCTCGCGTGAGCCGTCTCCTCCTGCAAAAGTGCCTGCACCCCAAGGCGAGCCGCCGTGGACCTGAGAGTTGTCGCCCTGGCCAGCGTGCACATATCCCAAAGGCACGTACACCATGCCGTGGTGCACCAAGGTGGACAAGGTGCTGATTGCTGTGGTCTCCTGGCCTCCGCCCAACGTACCAGTACTCACAAAGATCCCCGCAGGTTTGCCCCGCAAGCCTTGGCTGGCCCAAATGGCACCCGTTTGGTCCCAAAACGACTTGAACTGCGTGGGGAAGTTTCCAAATCGGGTAGGAATTCCGAACAAGAAGGCATCGTACTCTTTCAAAGTATCGACCGTTGCCACGGGGAAATCCGACTTGATTCCGCCCAACTTCTGCACCAAAGACTCGGGCAAAGTTTCCTGTACTTGGAAGACATCTGCCACGCCTCCAGCGGCCACAATTCCTTGTTTCTGGGCCAAAGCCAATTTTGCAATGTGTTGGTAAAGCGAGTAGGTAATGATAGCAGTTCTGGGGGGCATAGTAGCAATAGAATAAGGTGAAAGGATTGAGATTAGTATGAGAATTGAGATTGAGATTGAGATTAGTATGAGTTTTGAGATTGAGATTGAGATTAGTATGAGTATTGATTTTGAGATTGAGTGTTGTGAAAAATTTAAATAACGAGTGTATTGGGAAGCTACCTTTATAAATGTGGGGAGCCGCACTTAGTAATATTTAGTAAACGGTTGCTGTGCGCAGGGTCTGCAAATGACGTAAGTAGTCATAGTACTAGTAGAAGAATTAATGTACAGAGTATTTATAGTATTATACAGTAGAATGATATTAATACTAAGGAGTATTTATAGTATTCTATAGTAGAAGAATTTTAATACTACAGAGTATTTATGGTATTCTATAGTAGTAGTCTATAGTAAGTGATCTTAACTATTAGTCTGTAAGTAGTAGTAAGTGATCTTAACTATTAGTCTGTAAGTAGTAGTAAGTGATCTTAATTATTAGTCTGTAAGTAGTAGTAAGTGATCTTAATTATTAGTCTGTAAATAGTAGTAAGTGATCTTTACTATTGGTCTGTAAGTTGAAGAAGTAGTTTATTAGTAGTGGTATGGAGAGTATATTTGATTCGCACTAGTGGCTGCGAAATTCTACCATCACACTTATTCTCCAATTCGTCAGAAAAATCCAAAAGTCCAAAATACAAACAATAAAGAAAAGAGAAGGCTCTTCTGGATGTAAATGGCTACTTGAAAATTTCAAATCTTCGAATTGCTGCAAATCTGCAATAGTGTAAAAGCCATCTCAACCCTAAGTAATGAGCACACATCTAGACATTAAAGATCTACAGTTATATCCGCCTATTGACTCTTGTCTTTTATTTTCCCATCAAAGTAAAGTTTTGAATATGATTCAGATTATTGTACTACAAGAGTATATTCTGGGAGCCTGATCGAAGTAGCTATGGTAGGCTATAAGTAGTAGTAGTAGTAGTAGTAGTAGTAGTAGTAGAAGAGTAGTAGAAGTCTATAAGCAGTAGTAGTAGTATTAGTAAAAGTCTATAAGCAGTAGTAGTAGTATTAGTAAAAGTCTATAAGCAGTAATAGTAGTAGTAATCTATAAGTAGTAATAGTCTATAAGTAGTAGTACTACTACTATATAGTAGTACTAGTAGTGTTATATATTTGGGACCCTAGACAGGGACTTTCGCAATCCCTCTTCTAACCGTACAGAGTAGCTATAGTTTAGACCCGTGAGTAGTGTGATATCCACGGTGGATCTGACAAGTATTACTAGTAGTAATAAAGTAGTAGGTTTAGTAATACTTAATTACTAGTACTTAATTGGTAGTAGTACTGTCAGATTCTTTGATAACGCCAAGTTCCAGATTGTTCATTGTTTCCATGATGATTCCTTAAAGAGAGAAATCAAGTTTACTTATATAAACTTCAGACATCCCGCAGTTAAGCTAGTGACCAATGATTCAGGAGAGAGAAAGTAGGATGGAACTGGGAATTTTGCATCATTGAGTTTCAGAGTGGCGGTAGTACGGAGACTGGGGATGCTACTATTCTGACCTGCAGTCTAGGCTCTAATTCCATAGCGGTAGTGATATCTATGAAGAATTTAAGAGTAGTACTATAGAGTAGTAGAGTAGTACTATAGAGTAGTAGAGTAGTACTATAGATTATCATTCTCGAGTAGAGTAGAGCAGCATTCATTTTTTTGATGTACAGTCCTAGTCTACTCAGCTACTCTACTCAGCTAAAGACTGCCACAACTACTATGTAACATACACTGTTCAGTGATTCTGATCAATGTAATACACTGAACTGAATATCTCCTATTCACCCAAAACCTTTGAGGCTATCAAACGAATTGTTTATTTGAACTCTCAACTCCCCTGTATTGCAGGGTTTTTCAAAATTATTCATACCAATGCGACAAAATATTCAAACCAATTTTTCATATTATTCAAACCAAATACATGTTTTAATAAAAACTACTTTAGTTTTGTCCGTTTCGACCGTTAATTGGAAGACTCCAGGTAGTATATATAAGCAATCCAAATATAAAAAATCTGATAACTGAAATCTATCAAAAGTTGGTGTGAAACATTATGCCATTTGATTTGAATAATTTTATCGCATTAGTTTGAATAATTTTGAAATATTGCTATGAATAATTTTGTCGCATTAGTTTGAATAATTTTGAAATATTGCTATGAATAATTTTGTCGCATTAGTTTGAATAATTCTGAAAAGCACTGTATTACTGCTGTCACATCCAGTTTCTACCGAGTCTATACCAAATACGGTATCCCCAACTGTCTCGCCTCAAACATCACCCAGTTCAACTCAAGAATGATTTTATACACCACTTAAATAAAGGAAGAGGTCTGATGCTGAAGATTAACATGGAGTTGTATAATCTATGGAACGTAGATATCAAGTCCGCGATAAGACCCACACCCGTACATCCCATAAATTGACATTGCTATTGAAATTGCTGATCAGCTATCATGCCGAATCTGGTGAAAAACACGAAGGATGACCTTTTACTATCTATGAACCCTGATTGGAGACTTGAATCCTGTGTAGTAGATCTACTTCCTTTGGCAGTGCATATAATATTTGTATTGCGTATAATGTCAGACTTGTCCACTGGAATGATCATCTGTAGTGCCTCTGTATGCTACATTTTCATACTATAAAAAAGACGCTTAATCCTCGTATTCCGTAGGATCATTTCCTCCAAAGCATAAAATCTCGTGCGACTCGGGCTTGTCCAAATGCTCCAAAATATTGATGTCCAAGTCGATTTTTCCCAAGTTGGAGCCGTCGTGCAATGTATCGCTCGTGCCATGGCCCGGAGGCAAGATGTTGAAGTTCTCCTTGACTCTGCTCTTGGTTGCAGTCTTAACCAAAGGAATAAAGCCCTGCAAATAAGACCACTTCAACAAAATCTCAATCTTGGACACGTTGTACTTGTGCTCTAACTCCAACAACTCGGGGTCTTGGAGCTTTTTGCCCTGGGTCAATGGCGAGTAGGCCTCAATGAGGATATTGTGGCTTGTCAAGTACTCACGCAACTTCACTTGGGGCAGCCATGGGTGCAACTCCAATTGGTCCACAGCAGGGGTCACAACGAAACCTTCGCTGTTCAACAACTCATCAATGTGCTTAATTCCAAAGTTGGACACTCCAATGGTGCGGATCTGAAGCACGTCGTTGCCGGGATGCAAGTAGAACTCCTGCAAGGCCTTCCAGGTGCCCACTCTCTTCTCCTTGGACGTGTTTGGTGAGTGAATCAACACCAAGTCCACGTAGCCAATGAACTGCTTGACATCCTGGGCGATTTTGGCCACGGCCTTTTTCGTCTCTTCGTAGCCTTGGTCTGAGTTCCACACCTTAGTAGTAAACCAGATGTCTTCTCTGGAGATGTTGTCATTGTCTGCAATAAACTTGGCAATGGCCTGAGCGGCCTCCTTTTGGTTGTGGTACACCATGGCACTATCAATGTGGCGATAACCCTGAGACAAGGCTTCATATACCAAATCAAAGGTCTGTTGAGGAGACAATAGGTAGAGTCCAAAGCCGGCCACGGGGATGTAGTTACCGTTGTTCAACTTGTACTTGGTAGTCTGGGTCAATTGTTTGGCCACTGTCTGGATTGTCATTTTGGATGATCAGCGGGTTGTCAGTGATGGTTATCAGTTTTGAATTCAGTGAATCAGCAGGTTTTCAGTGATGATTATCAGTTTGAATTCAGTGAATCAGCAGATTGTCAGTGACGGTGACTATAAATAGGGGTACGGGTTTGTAGTATAAAAGAAGTCGTGGTCGTTGAGGTGCGAGCCTGGGGTCTTTATAGGCCGGCTGCAATGTCCCCGCCACAGAGTGCGCAATCGTTGCTCAGCTACATGCAGGGCGCCAATATTGACAACGAGAATGACAACGAGAATGATTGACCAAGCCTCAAAGTACATTCTCGAAGATTGAAGATGTTTGGTAAATTATAATGAATTTATAGAATTTACTATCATAAAAATCACTATCATAAAAATCACTATCATAAAAATCACTATCATAAAAATCACTATCATAAAAATCACTATCATAAAAATCACTATCATAAAATCTATATACCATAGAATTTAAACACTATAGAATCTACAATACACAATACATTACACTACACCATACAATGCAAATACAACCACACAATTCATAATATTGTAATACTCTAATCATACAATTCATAATTCTGTGATCATACAATTCATAATTCTGTGATCATACAATTCGCCATTACTAAGCATTATAATGTATTTTTAGTGTTCTCACTTTTCTCTGTTCTCTGTTCTCTTTTATTCTCACTCGTCATTCTCAGTGTCCAATTACTAAGCTGTTTCGCAATCTGTCATTACGATTATCTTCGCAATTACTAATCGGTTTGTTAATATGATTTATACTTAACAATTTTTTGTTTCAATTTTTTTCAAAACTTTTATTATACAATTCTGTTCTCCACTAGACACTAGTGTGTCCTTATACAATGAGTCAGTATTCTTGACTTTAGTCTCTCAATAGTTCACTATTCATCTGTCAGTTCATGTCTTCTTCTTTTCCTCTTTTCATCTTTTCTTCTTTTAATCTTTTCCTCTTCTTCTTCCTCTCCTTTTCATCATCCTCTCCTCTTCTCCTCCTTTCTTCTCCTTTTCTTCTTTTTTTTGGCTTCTTCTTTTCTTCTTCTTCTTGGTGTACTGGTGTATCAATGGTGCGCGCTATCTATGCCCACTAAAACTTCTAGCACCTAGCCGATAAGACTCCACTACACCTTACACGGACGTCTTGATCTCAAATCCTACTCCTTAATCTGATCTCTGATATCCTGCATTCAACATCATTTGGTTCATTCCTAATATCTAACTCCCACCATCTGACTTTCAAACGCCAGAACACTCGCCACACATTCCCTGGCTCCTGACAACAAAGGCTTCAAACACATTCCCTGACTCCTGACAACAAAGGCTTCAAACACATCCAGCACCATGTCGTCCAGAAAAAAGACCCTCTTGAAAGTGATCATTTTGGGTGATTCCGGAGTCGGCAAAACCTCGCTCATGCAACAGTTCGTCAACAACAAGTTTTCCCACCAATACAAAGCCACCATTGGCGCCGACTTCTTAACCAAGGACTTAACCATTGACAACAAAACCGTGTCGTTGCAAATTTGGGACACCGCCGGCCAGGAGCGGTTCCAAAGTTTGGGTGTGGCCTTTTATAGGGGCGCCGATTGCTGCGTGTTATGTTACGACGTGACCAATGAGAAGTCTTTGAACAACTTGTCGTCGTGGAAGGATGAGTTTTTGATCCAGCTGAACGTGTCCAACCCACAGGACTTTCCGTTTATTATCATCGGCAATAAGATTGATGTGGACGAATCCAAGAAAATTCCATCGTTGCAGAAGAAGTTGGTGAACATTACCAATAACCAATTGGGCGGCATGAAATACCCAGTGTTTGAGACAAGTGCCAAAGATTCCATCAATGTTGAGTCTGCTTTTGAGGTGATTGCGAAGATGGCCTTGCAGCAGGAAGAGTTGAATGAGGGCTCACGAAATGATATGAATGATGATTACAACGATGCCATCAACATCCATTTGGAGAACTCTCTGTCTGGGTGTGCGTGTTAGAGCGATATGTCTGGCATGATTTCATATGAAGAGATTCTAAGTATAAGGTTATTTGAGATGCAATTCTACAAGATCTGAGATGCTAATTCTTCACTAATTGCTTAGATCAGGCTCTGGCTACTGCGTGGTTAAAGATAAGTGAATATTACAATGTGTTCCTGTTTGCAGGCAAGACATGTATTTGTGAGTGTGACTTCGCTGTGGTGGAACAAGTTGTATCGTTCCATGGTGGACTAATCCTATGAAGTTATCGCTGAATTGGTGCAAACATATGTGTAAGCGTAAGTTAAACAATATTAATACAGTCAACATACAGAATTTCAAAATTACCAAACCAGTGCGACAAAATTAAACCAATATAAAACTATCAAACCAAAATAAAATTATCAAACCAAAATAAAATTATCAAACCAAAATAAAATTATCAAACCAAAATAAAATTATCAAACCAATATAAAATTATCAAACCAAAATAAAATTATCAAACCAAAATAAAATTATCAAACCAAAATAAAATTATTCATACCAAATACAAGTTTTAATATACAGCATAACATGGAAACTACTTTAGTTTTATCTGTTTCGACCGCTGATTGGAAGACTCCAAGAATGGAATGTAATAGCAATCAGCAAGATATAAAATTATTGAAAACTATTAAAAGTTGGTGTGAAACATTATGCCATCTGGTATGAATAATTTTGTCGCACGGTATGAATAATTTTGAAATATTGGTATGAATAATTTTGTCGCACTGGTATGAATAATTTTGAAAAAGACTGTACTAGTGTACTTCAAACTGAGTTATTCAAAGAAGGACTAATTAGATTTGGAGTAATGGACTTACTAATGGACTTATTAGGTGGGAATGACGGATAAAGAATTACTTATTTAGGGACTTACTAGTAGGTAATTCGGACCTGACACTTATCTAGTAATAACTTACTTACTAGAGACCAACTAGGGATACTTCTAGACTTGGAAATGGACTTTTAAGAATGATTAAAGTTACTTATGAATATGATTTAGTATCGATATACTGACTGAAGAGGTAATAGATTTACTATATTGGTATACTACTAAAGCAGTAATAGACTTACTCTATTGGTAATAAACTTACTAAAGCAGTATAAAACTTACTCTATTGGTATAGACTACTAAAGCAGTAATAGACTTACTCTATTAGTAACAGACTTACTCTATTGGTAATAAACTTACTAAAGCATTATGAAACTTACTCTATTGGTATATACTACGAAAGCAGTAATAGACTTACTCTATTGGTAATAAACTTACTAAAGCAGTATTAAACTTACTCTATTCGTAATAGACTTACTCTATTGGTATAGACTATTAAAGCAGTATGAAACTTACTCTATTAGTACAGACTTACTAACGCAACTGACTAGTGACTTCCTATCTCCTGACATCAACGATTATTTTAATAAAATTCCACAAACTTTAAAAGTATGTCATTAATTTTTGGACTGAAGTCCTACTACTCCCATCCCCTCTATTAATGTAGAGCACCGGACGACTAGGAGTTTACTTCTATTGTTGAATTATGAGATGTGTCAATATGCGAGTGCGGGCAACTCTGATACACGCAGTATGCAGTACAGTGACCAGAAGCAGAGTTGAACGCATGCGGACAAGACACACTGGTTTCAGAGGCACAGATTGCAGTTGAAACATTACCGGATCCAGGAAAGAGCTCACACTTTGCATGCATGGCGGACCGGAGCATCTCGGATGCAGAAAGGTACGAGGCAGCATCAGGAACTATATATTGAGGAGGCCCCGCTCTGGTTGAGCGGCATCAATAG
>VATE01000013.1:177015-199573 GCA_008065195.1 Metschnikowia amazonensis | reverse complement strand
TAGTTTTCAGTAATCAGATATTTTATATTTTACTGATTGCTATTACATTCTATTCCTGGAGTCTTCTAATTAACGGTTGAAACGGACAAACTAAAGTATTTTCCATGTTATGCTGTATATTAAAACTTGTACTTGGTATGAATAATTTTGAAATATTGGTATGAAAATTTTGTCGCACTAGTATGAATAATTTTGAAATATTAGTATGAAAAATTTTGTCGCACTGGTATGAAACATTTTGAAATATTGGTATGAATAATTTTGTCGCACTGGTATGAATAATTTTGTCGCATTTGGTATGAATAATTTTGTCGCGCTGGTGTGAATAATTTTGAAAAATACTGTACTGGCAGTATAGGTCTTGCCCATTTCAAAATCTCGAGATTTTCGCAAAGACCTTTGATCCGATATTAATTAATTGAGTGTTGGAGATTATTTCTGAGAGGTACGTAAATAATGGATCCACACTTAGCAATTCCAAAGCAGTAAGCAATATCAAGAAGCAAGTCATTCCAAGAAGCAGGAGCCTGAGTATGTATACATACTTAACACAGATTCCTCACTAATTATATGGTCAGACCTTAAAAATTTGTTTTGCTGGCAACTCCGAAGCTCTTAAAATATTCATGACACTGGATACTATACTTTGTAAAGTTACTGGGTGTTCATTTATATGATTGCGTTTTCTAGTTGTTAAATCTGATGAAAGGGCTCATCGTTGAGCGTGACCATAAATTTTCCCATGAACTGGCACGGTGATTTCATTGGTTTCCAATAACTCTAATAATTGAGGTACTTTTTTAGTCATCTTAGTCACTTTTCTATTCTTATTGATATCTAGCTATACTAAGAATTCTCTGGCTCTTTATCTTATAGATCTCATTAAGAGTGACCGACTCCCTTCTAAAGTACTTTTACCATCCTTCATGTAATCCTGTCGTCAAGTTCAACATTCTTGACTACGAAGACCTTTTATTTGTCATCCTTCACAGCTTTGTTTCATCTGGTTATCCTCCAACCGTATCTGTCCCTCGACCGTATCTGTCCCTCAACCGTATCTGCATGCGGTCCTCTCGACATGCAGGACTCAATACTATGCAGACCTGTCCGGGACATCCTGTTGTTCTGCATATTCAACAGTATCCTCTCTACAGTTTATATGAATCTTTTAACTAAATGCAACTTACTGGAAAGCAAGGGCTTCTCAAATTTTTAGGCGGAGGTCAGAAACTATTATTCTAACATGATACATCGCTCTGATCTTACATATACACACCTCGGCCATTTGACTGTATGTTTCTGAGGTTTTGACCTTCGTGACAATTATCGAGGTAATTTTACAAACAGGAACTTTCTAGATTTTATTTAATGAATATAATTCACAAAAAAAGAACCGATTACTACTAAGACAGAGGATTTGTGAATATCCGATAATGCAAAATAGATTCAGACAAATTGACCATACTCAAGGCAGACAATTCAACAGCATCAGGTCTTACTGACCAGCATCTACTAGCTTCGGTGGTACTGCAATCGCAAATTTCAGACCAACCGTACTGGGACACCAGATGCAAACTTTTCCGATACACCAGAGTCAACTAAAGGGATTATCCTTGCCCTTTAGAAGTGATGCTAGAAGGCGGGGCAGTGGAGTTTTTCAAATTCATGGAACTATTCATCAATCAATAAACCGTGGAATTTATCTGCCCTCCATCAATCTCTGGCACGGATTGATCCTCAACAAGTTCCCGGATTGTCCTATCAAATTTCAAGAAGTAGATAAATACCTTGAATCAAGTTTGATCTACATTACTTAGTATTATCAGGTTACTAAAGGAGCTGAAAAGTTTTCCGCATGCATAGAATTGATGATATTGAACATTTCGATCTCTATCCAAATGCAAGGGAATTTTTGGTATTACCACTGGAGGCAAACTTAGATTCGTAAAACCCAACACTACCAAACTGAGTAGAAGCAATCATGCCTTAAAGGGTGACTTTGGTGGGCTTTCCGTACCGGCATCGCAACATAAACCAAGCAACGTCTGATAGTCTTTCATCACTATAAAGGGTAAGGAAATGATACACGACATTGACTTTTGCGAAAAAGGCCAATGAGTGGTCTGGAGACAGATGTGATGCAATTTCTTCACCATCATGAACAATAACCAGAAGCAAGTTACAGTTTTCAATGCTGTAATTTTTTTCCTCATGTCAGCCAAAGGTTTACTGTCTGAGGAAACCAGGTATAGATTTATCTTGAAACAAGTTTATTCTACATTGCTTAACATTATGACATTGCCGTAGGGGTTAGTAAGCCCTTCACATGCTGTCAACGAATACCTAACGTGCAGTGACTCAAGGTACTTCGTAGATGCGTTATGTGCAGAATAAACATGATCTGTGTACAGGACCTCTTCGGTGAAAACTCTTCACCGAAGACGCACCAGTTTTATAACTTTGGTCTTGTAAGGTACAACTTACATATCCCTGTAAATCAAATATACTAAAACATAGGTTGAAACATGCGAAAAACTGTTGACTTTCAATCTTCAGGTCTTTATCCAAAGTCAAGGAAATTTATTGGATACCAAGACCGTAAGGAAGTTTGTCTTCGTAGAAGCCTACTCTATAGGTAAGGTTAGAAACGTTTTTACCTCGAAAAATAATCTCTGTGGGGTCGATATGACAATCCGTCACAACAAACATTTCGACGTTCCAATTATTAGTACTAACATAACTAAAAAGCAGCAAAAATTTACCATTAACTTTTGCAAAAAGGAAGGATTGGTACTTAGGAATTTGAGATGGTGACTTTACCAGCTCGCGTTTCTTTATCACATGATTGTTCCTTTCCTCATTAGGAATATCAATTTCAGGTACAGTCTCGAAATGAAGATCTTTCGCAAGCATGTGACGCTTTCGGTTATAATACAAGAGATAAATTTCCACCTTAATACAAGATGGATCTGTCATGTTATGCATTATCAAAAGTCCAGTTGCATCAGACATCTTACTGCACACAAAGAATTGATCATCTCTTAACCTGAAATCACTTTGAATTTTTATGTAGTTCTTTCGATACCTAGTCCATGGGCAAAAGAAGGATCACAGAATCCTACGTAACCTTCCAGGGTGAATGCATATTCACCTTCAAATGATACAACGGTGGAAAGGTACTCCCAATCCGAAATTCGGAACGATGAGGCTCCCAGTGAGGAAGTATTCGAAATACTGGATAACGGCAAGTACTTCTTATTGAAACATGCCACAAATATCAATGGTGAATCAGAAATTTCCTGGGCGAGGGCGGTGGAAAAGAAAGCAAATATCAAATTTGTAGCTTTCTTGGCGACAAATAATACCCAGAAGAGAAAAAACTGCTTGATTTATTGGAAAATGAAGAAATTTAAATCCTTATTATCATTTGCATGGAAATGGGCAATATCTTAAGAATCCGTAATCATGACCAAACTTGTGCACAGCCCATGCACACATGGTTCAGGAGTTTGGTTTTGGGAACTTTAGCTCCAATCTGTAGTGAATTGACTATGTCAGTCAGGAATTCGAGCCCAGTCAAGTGACCATCACATTGTATCAAGTGTCAACTCTTTAAATCTCACCACTATCTCATCAAAATCTCATGTTTTGCAGTCATATCTTGGAAATCAAAATAAAACTTTTGCGGCTATTGGAAAGACTTCTAGTCTATTATGGTGTTCGGGGACTAGATGAATTGGGAAAAAAGGTGTCCATGTAGTGCTTACAATGGATCATAACGGTTTCGAAAGTTTGTCATTTGATGGCTTGACTAAACGAGGTCGGAATTTGAGTCGAAAAGAAGCTCCATGATGACCATCGAGACCTAACACGCTGTAACATAATATTCTTTGACGCCACTAACTGCGCTATTGTTAATCAATAGATTGCATTCAGGCTGTACGGCATAATGTATCGCCATCTATTGTTCAATATGCAGTACAACGGTACATTCTGCATGGTCTCATATGAGACGAGGTCAGGGGTGGTCATGAGACTGGAACAATGCGCGTACAATTGGGGTCTTAAATTAACATATGAACATAGCCTGTGTGAATAAAAATAGAAAAACGCTGCCAAGAAATTTGGACCAGCTGATCTGATAAACGCTTTGGTAAAGCTTTTTTTCGGAACGAAGCCTAACGCAATTCTGTACATCAAATTAGTTCCGCAGAAAAAGTTAATTATGAATTTCCTACTATACTTATACAGATAAAAAGACATAAATGAGTTATGACTAATATACGCATTAGTATTAATGAGGCACTTTGATACTTGCTTGCTCATGCATAGCCAAGGGAATCCTGGAGTACCTTCAAAATGCGTACTTTTGTGGTAAATTTAATGGTATGTAAAGGGCTTTTTGCTTGATTTTCACTAGGTAGGGGAATTAAAGATGCGACTCTACTTTATCTAAATGCACGGCGTAGCCCAATTGTCTGTACAGGTAGCGAGCGTTCAATGAAACATGTAAGCCTACATGGGAAGTCATATCGCCAATTAAAGTTAGTGCGCAACAATAGATTTTATTCCGATGTGGGTGCCAACAAAATATTTTTTAGAACTTGGGGAATATCAGTATATCTAGACTTTAACTTTGTTGAAATCGCTGGCTTCAGACTTGCTCAGCATTTGACACTTAATTATGAGAATATGTCTTCTGGAACCATTAGCATGTCAGGTGAACTACGTTGTAAGTAATTGTTGAGGGCGAAACGAACAATAGTGTCATGTGACTTGAACAACCTTGCTAAGTAGTATGGTGCAATAGTAGTCAATTGCATTCAATCCTCTAATGTTCTAAGGGGATATTCTTTTGATTCTTTCAATGGTTTATGAGAAGGAGACAAATTCAATTTTTAGGACAGCATTGAGATTGTTTAGATCGACCTAGATTCAGCCCTTTTGTCTAAATTTCTTGCTAGCTCAGCCACATTCTATTATCATCATACAAGTGTACCGTTGGTTTTAGAGTAAACAATCGGTTGTAAAATTAAGCCGAATTGTATTCTTGGCGAAATGGTTGTGGAATTTTTTCGCCCTATTGCTAATGTAAAGAGCTGATGTAGCATCAAAAAGGAGAGCTCCTTGTTGTTTCAGCCTGAGGTATATGTAGGTTTGCAATGGTGTACTGAGGTTGTGCATGCTCAACACGGGAGACATCTTGGTTGTGGTGGCTCAGTTGTTGCCAACTTTTGGTAGGAATCTTTCAGTTGACTTTGCTGCTAATCTTCACGTTCATTCTCCTATGGATGTGTGAAATATGTTACACAACTACTCCATTGCAAATGAAATAAATAGGCATAAGCAGTTGGTCAACCGCGCGCATACAATGCACTGCCAGTCATGGTTTTTAGCATTGACGCATCACCACCAGTCAGGTGCGGCAGCACTATGACGACAGTCTCATAATTTCGGTTGTACCGGGAATTTCAAAAACGACAGACAGCATATATATTATTGTGAATAAGTAGAGATTACAGTGTATATTTTAGTGGATTAGTTGGTGATTTTGATGGAGTAGTTGGAGATTTTAATGGAGTAGTTGGAGATTTCAATGCAGTAGTTGGGGATTATAGTGGTTTGAGTTTCCTTCAGTGACTAAAGTTTATTGTTGCACCCAGACTATTGTCGCACAAATCTACTAAGCCTCACTGATTCCGCCTTCCTCTAATACTACATTGTTAAATCTATTCATGCAAAATTGGTTTTACATGCATTCCGGTATTGCTAGTCGCTTTCACCACCCTTGGGTTCAGGGACATATAGCTCCGACACATATCACCATCGAGTCGCTATAGCCAGCTGTCTTATACGACAATCATAGTGCATGAACATCCCATATTATTGACATAAATCTTGAAGTCGGTATATGGAGACAGATGGATGGACCACTTGGCTCGGATAAACGCACAGATCAACAATAGCGCGCATGAGACGTTAATTGCGAAGCGGGTAAGGGTCGCGGGTCTTCTTTCCCAGAATGTACAATATTTGGCCTGCCTTTGGATAAAGGTAATTGTCAGGTGATGCTAATATTCGCTACTCTAATTTATTTTTAGAGCTATATTCTGACAAATATCTAGTCTCACGTGTGCAGGGTATCTGCGTGTGTCCGGTCATGCTCCTTGGCAGTGTTTGTTGTCTTGCAAACAATGCATAGCCTCGAAATACTAGTCATGAGATATTTGTTATGGCACACACCTTGACGATTTCCTGACTATTTAAGAGGCAAGTTTCCCTTTCATAAACATCATTACAAATCACAAATAACAAATCATTATGAAATCAGCTCAAATTATTCTGGCTTTTGCTTTCGCCGCTACTGCTTTGGCAGACAATTTGTTGTATCCTTACGTTGAGTTATATGGCGTGAAAGTGCCTCTTACTGGTGAGTGGTACGGCAACGACAAGGTGTATACTAGAGCCAGGGAAAATTTACCATTTCCTAACAGCTTTATCTACGAGGATAAGCACCTCATCACTGTCACTGCTGGCAAAAAAGCAACATTGTCCCACGGCAAGCATGATTTCATGACCTCTAGTTCGCATGGCGAGTATCCTAAACTCGAAATTGAGCTTGATGGAAACCTGAAAGTTTCCAATATTCCATTATACAAGTGTGTGTCCGATGGTACCAAGGCCTGGGACAAGGTCTACATTCTTTTAGAAGATAACACACTGAAAAGGATTTATTGCGAGTCCGCAGATGTCTACTTCTTGCCCGAGAAGCCTGAACTCGATGTCGTCACTTTTGACCCCAAGGAAAAGGCCGCTTAGATGCAGCACCCATTCATGTCTGAGATGTGAGACACTAGACCAAGGGATTATTCCACTACAGGTCTTATTCTTTTAGAGGATAAACCTGTTAGCCTCTTCGGTTGACTCTGGTGTCTTCTCGCTACCAGGCTGCTAGTCTAAAACTTTATTTCCTACATTCCGGTTCTTCTGATTACGTGTTTCTCAAATTTTGGGTCATTTTCCAATAATGATATCGGTGTGGGCAGTATAGGGCTTGCTTTTTTTTTTTATAATAAAGATTATTTCTTTAACAGTCGTAATTGTATTTTGCACATCTTGTTCGTCATCAGTACATTTAATTGTGAAGGCTTTGTACGGCGAGATTCCAAAGATACATGTAAATTGAGAGAGTAGCTTGTTGTGACTCAGGTGGTCCAGCTCTGTTCGAGTGATAATGGTGGAATTGGAGTCTACGATTCAATTTAGTGAGCTTTCACTTGAAGTTAAAACATTCCCTAATCACTGCCTAATCATCTCAATTTTAGCCTCTCATAATATCTCGCTAAAACTTTACGAGAGAGTATGAACTATTTTGATACATTAAGACTGCTGTGGCGTTTATTGGTGTATGAGTTTACTGTAGTGTATGAGGGTCGAATACAGGATAAATACTGAATTCGCAGGGTCACATTTAGCTTGGCAAACCTTATTGCATTTTATCAAAAATTACACATGAGTGGAGACTGTGAGAGTATTGACCTCCATATTTCTTACAATTGTGAAAATTCAGCCATATTTTGCTCATTTATATTTCCTATCTGCTCAACTATACCAGAAGATCCCTAACATACTGTTTCTTAGGATTGGATTTCATGCCTATCCATTAGTTTGGCAGACTCCGTTTCGACCTATGTTTTAGTAAATAATAGTATACAGGGATATGTATGTTGTATCTTACAAGACCGAAGTCCTTAAATAAGTTCTGGTCACGTATTTACTTCTCCAGTCGTCTAAGGACTGTAGATAGTCTCTTACCAGACTGTATATCACATATCCACGAAGCACCTTCACTCATTACGTGATAGGTATTCATTGACAGATGCCAAAGATAAGGGGAAGTTTGGATTCGCATTTCGGGTTTCAGAAAAGTTGAGCAACGCTGCAAAGGACCTGAGATAGATGAATAAATTCAATCGCAATTGTATTTACTACACTTGGTGGACTTACCATAGTAGCTATCATCAGAATTACTGGATATTCCAGAAGTTTCATTAGTACTGGTTCCCTTAATTCTAGTAAATGTAGTAGTGACTGCAGACTTTGAGAGCGTTAACATAAAACTCAGTGTTGCCTTGGCGTGGGTTGATTGGTTGAAGTCTCAAGTTGTTGTTACTACTTCATGTATTAGGATGGCGTCTCCTTTTCAAGGCGAATTCTGTTTTCCACGTGATTTATGGGCTTGCACCAATTTGCTGAAATGCGTAATAAACGCAACATCTGAAATATCTGTAGTGTGCGGTTTTGCAGCCTGGGATAGAAATCTTAGCCATGCACGACCTGTATTTCGCACTACTAGTTCTCGCACTCCCTGACCACGCTCTTTAACCAAGGTACACTCTATTGTCTCGCCCTATTCTATGAGTATACACATTTGCAAAAAAATAAGGCTAACCTAATTGATCATCACGTTCAAAGTTCTAACTGATTTGATATTGTACATATCCCACTCTGATTATCACCCTTGACTATCCCCAACGTGTTTGTTCATCTGGTCAAGTTCTTTTAACCTATGTTTTAGTATATGTATTATACATGGACAGGTAAGTTGTACCTTACGAGACCGAAGTTGTAAGCTGGTGCGTCTTCGGTGAAAACTTTTCACCAAAGTGTTAAGAGGATACTTCCGTGTCCGCGTCAAACATCCGTACCTCCGGTAAGCGATAGGTTAACCCAAGGTATTGGATCTTATAGTCTCATCAAGGTAGGTGAATACCTCCTTGTTAGTATTAAGTTAAGGAGACCATGTGTCAGCATCTTAGATAGCTACTCTAGAGGCACTTCTGGTGGGTCTGGTTGTGGGAGCCATTGATATGTCATACCAGTTAGATAAACTTGATTAACTCTTATAAAAGTGAGCAGCGGCCCCTCCTTATATATTGGAGAGAAGCTTCACCCTATTTGCCATAGAAATGGCAGGTGCGTGTATATAGCCATAGAGATGGCTGTATCAGGAAGTCAAAGGCCCAGTAGTAAACAACTGGATGGCCGAGGTGCATAAATCACGCAACATCAGACTTTGAGTTTCAACACATAGAGGTCCTGTACATAGATCATTGTGATCCTGTACATAACGCATCTGCGAAGTACCTTGAGTCACTGCACGTTAGGTATTCGTTGACAGGTATCACTGCCCCTTTATAGCCTAGACTGCACAGTCAGAAACTCAGCAGCATTCCCAGTCTCCTGACCACCGCCAGTCGGAAACCCAGAAATGCATTGTTCCCTGCGAAGATGATATTGTGACTGCATCAAACATCCGTTTCTCCGGTGAGCCATAGGTTAACCAAGGTAATAGGATCTCATAGTATCATCAGAGCAGGTCAATATCTCCTTGTTAGTTAACTTCAGGTGAGTAGTTTTCTAGCTACACGTGAGGCATTTCTGGTGAGTCTGGTAGCGGGGAAAATATCGGTAGTCTTTCCTGTTGAAAAAAAAAACTCGATTAAATTTTATATCACAATGTGGTAGGTATGTGCATATAGCCTTTGTGGCGACTCCATCTAAAAGTCGAAGGGCCAGTGTGTAATTAACTGGATAACCGAGGTGCGTAAATTGCGCAACCTCAGACTTCGAGCTTCAACATCACATATCCCTTTATATCAGTATATACTAAAATATAGGTTGAAAATTTTACCTCAGCTGATCTCACAAATTCATATCGATCAATAATCAAATTCAGTGAATTTTTTTTTTCTGGAAGCACATACACTCATGTTTAGGAAAGTTTGATGTTCACATGGCGATGAAATCAACGTCCAACATTTTAGAAAACATGCAGGCCATTGCCATGAGCAGTATCGAAAATCCGATTGTTTGGAGTCTTGTCTTGTCAATGAATACCTATTATACAGTGAGTCAAGGTACTTCGTTGATGTATTCTGCGCAGACCTGTGTGAGCTGTGTGCAGGAAGTTTTTAGTGAAAAGTTTTCACCGAACCCGCACCAGTTCATACGGTGTTTTTCAAAATTATTCAAATATTCAAACTAGAGCGACAAAATTTAATTCAAACCAATACAAAAGTTTCGTACCACTTCGCACGTTCTTTCAAACCAAATACAAGTTGTTATAAACAAGATAACATGGGAACTAGTTCAGTTTTGTCCGTTTTGACCCTTGATTGGTACTACAAGACTCTCAAATTAGGTGCATATAAAGCAATCCTCCACATTCAAATTTTCAGAATATTGAATTCTAATCAAAGTTGGCGTTAAACATTATGCCATTTGGTTTGAAAGATTATGCGAAGGACGAAACATTTTGAAGTATTGGTTTGAGTAATTTTCTCGCACTGGTTTGAATAATTTTTAAAAACACTGTATACTCTCTACACTTTCATAGCCTGCACTAATTTCTAACGGGCCTACATATACAACATACACGAAGCTATACTTGACTTCGTACATGCTAGGTACTTGTTGACAAGAGCTGAACAAATTCTATCGCTGGTCCATACCATCCTATCATTCATTATAATATCTGTTAGATTCTTTAGTAACGTCTGTTTTACCTATCACGTGTGTATTCGTTGATGGATTCCCAATAAGTGGGAATCTAGGTAATTATATAGTCCGAGCGTGAGCCCTAATGCTGGCTGCTTATTATGATTGCTGACTGCTTGTTATGAAACTGGCTGTAGTGAGCCATGTCTGGTCAAGGCGACTGTATATAAGGAGAGCACGTGGTGTGTCGCGTTAGACAAGGTCTACCGTGATTCCTCTTCTAATCGCACAGCGTAGCTATAATTTGGGCTAGTGGGTAGTGTAAAACCCAAGGTGGATCTGACAATATCAAACAATATTTCAAAAAATTTGAATCTTGTAGGATTTTTTTTTTACACTACAATATTCCCAGCTTTTGCGGGTTGGATTCTTAACCAAAGAGGTTCTTATCCTTCTCTTTGTCAGAAACGGTGATAATGGCTTTTGGCCAATAAGAACAATTAAATGTTTGGAGCTTCAGGTTTCGTACTACATGCGATCAGTAATCACATTTCACGCTTCTATATCCCCTATCTGTATAACTATACTAGGAACTCCCTAATTTAGTGTTCAATATCGATGCCCCTCAAACTAGGGTGGGCCATCCACAATATATAGCTAATTCCTCACTAGTATCTGCAGACCGCGCCTCCTTGACCTGTATTCAACTCCCCTCTGCACTCCGCATCTCTGAAAAATGTGCGACTTATGAATAATTCTGCATTTGGTTGCTGTACTGCATGTACAATTCTCACATATTCGTCATCATGCTCAAATATTCAATATCATGCTCACATATTCAATATCATGCTCACATATTCAACATTGCGTGCTCATGGAGAACTAGGAATCTGCTTGTCTGCGCGTGGTGTCTTTCGATCTTGAACTTGAAATTCAAACAATTTTCTCCCCCTAATACTTGCCTCTTCGTATAATGATACTTCTCTAGTTATCATGAGCCTTTTCAAAAGCCCATACCAATATTTTAAATGAAAAGATGGTCTTTACGCTATTCTCATTTTATGAAGAACTTATGTTAGATCTACGAAAAAACATACACGAAGTACTTCGTAAAGCTGACTAATTTGAATTCACGTCTTGTCCTCTCTTGGATTCGACACGCATACTCAATTCGGAATATTTGAAAAGCTACAAAGGTTTCAAAATTGTTCGCTATTTTATTAATTAAGGTTCTAGAGCGTCAAGGATAAAAGTGGCAAGAACACCATGAATAAAGCTATGGTTTTCTTATGACCTTCACCTTCAGCTATATACATTGGAGGAAGTGTTGAAGAGGTGCTCGAAGCAAATCCTCTGGAAGTCTGGAATGACTTTGTAGGATAGATGTCCGAGTAACCTTTAGTCATGGAGGGACTTTGCTTCTCAGCGTTCGAAGTGGCGAAAGAAGGGCTATCAGGAGAATTTTTTGGAATACCATTTGCCAGCGAGGACTCTCCAGCGGCCTGTGGAGACTTAATTATGGAACTTTCTGATGGCTGGCTCGATTTTTGTGTTGGGTTCTGACCCGATGATTCGGATCCAGGCTCTTGTCTCTGATCTGAATTTTGTGGCGTAGATGCGCTAGCAGTTTCCTTCACGGTAGATGAGGTGGATGAAATATCAAACAGCTTGCTCACCTGTGTGTTACCCAGGTCCGATGATTGGTCAGACACAACTTTGGAACTTGGGACAGGCGTGTCTTTCAGACTGCTAAATGTAACAGCGTTCAGAGAAGTCTGGATCAGGCTCAGACTGTTTGGAGTGACCAGAGTAGTCAGTCTCTCTGTATTCAGTGACTCTGAAGTCTTTGAAGTATCAGTTGCAATCAGTGAATATTTCGAAGCCCCGGAAGTGCATGATGCTTCATGATCATATGAAGACTCAGAGGTGTCAGAAGATGAAACAACCCTGGAGGTTTCCGAGCTACCCGGCGTTATTGATGTAACTGATTCAAAAGATGACTCCGGGGTATAAGAATGAGATGAGTGATCGGTAGTTCTTGTGCTCAGGTCGACAGTAATTGGCGTCAGAACTTGTGAGTCATGGGAGGACTTTGACACAATTGATGAGGATGATGTACAAGAAGAGTTCCATCCCCAGCTGTGGTGTTGTTTAGATGAAGCAGAAGGTTCAACATATGACGATGATTGTGCCTTGGATGATGCGGTAGGCTCAAATGACGAGGAAGGATATTTCGAAGATGAGATTTCACTAGATGATGGTGGCTCAACTGATGATGATGACTCAACTGATGATGATGACTCAACTGATGATGATGACTCAACTGAAGATGATTCTTCACTAACTGTTGATGGCTCAGCTGAAGTTGTTGGATTAACTGATGATGACTCGGTTATTGAAGAAGTTTCAATGGTAGAGGAGCAAGACACAACATTAGAAGACGATGGTTGAACATACGATTGAGTCATTGAAGAAGAGCAATCAGATGATGTCTCAATGAAAGTCGACGACACAGAAGTTGGGACTTCAATAACAACAGTATTATTTTCTCCTGTACCACCAGTAACAGTTCTCGTAGTCGTAAAGTCACCCGTCCAGGTACTTGTAACAGTAACAGTTGGCGTTGGCACATTAACCACAATGGTGTCAGTAGTAGACCCTGTTCCTGTGGTGGTGGTGGCATAAGAACCAGACCATGTGCGAGTAACGGTAGTTGTGAATTTTGGAATCTCCACGATCACGGTATTGGTTGAGGTACCAGTTTGGGTTGTGGTTGATGTGTAAGAATTAGTCCAAATGGAAGTCAAGGTAGTAAAACAAACCGAATTTTTAAAACTCACTTGATAAACCTGTGAAGCAATATCCAGATGTTTGGTTCCGTCGGGACTTACCCATGTGGTACGAAGGCCACCATTTTGCATCCAGTTAAAGGTAACGATTTTCAAAGGATAGTAGGTTCCTGCTTCAAGATAGAAACTTGCGGTATAAGTGTTGACATTCACATTACCTCCTCCTCCAACAGGGCCTAGCGTCTGAATGCTAAAGTCACCTGTGACACTTCCACTTGCGTCGTCGCAGCATGTTTGACCAGATCCAAATTGCAAAGAGGCACCATTGTCTGCGTTAAGGGTAAAAGTATAAGTACCAGATTGGGTTGCCAAAAAAAACCCACTCAACTCCATAGAATAATTTGTGGTTGAAATACTTTGCTCATAAATTTTTCCATTAACCACGGTACGTGGTCCAACGTTATTGTTCACGGTGAAATCGGAAGTCGTGACTCCGTTGATCCGCTTAATGTAACCAAACTTTTTGTAGCCTCTGGTGAAAAAGTCTTCACCCCAACCCAGGTCATCGTGTATTGGATAGTTGTAGAATCCAACCAGGAAACCACGGGTTCCCACTGCGTCAGGCTTGCAGCCGATACCCTTACCGGTGACACTTTGCGCTAGTAACGCTATGAATAACACGAGAAGCTTGAACATGATTGAATGTTAGATGCTGATGATGGGAATGAGAGATGATTTTCGGGGCAAGGAAGCCTCTATTTATTTAGTTGGTGCAAGACATGACCTACAGCCAAGCTCTCTCGAACGGGCCGAAGCGAGTGGATATTAAAAATAGTGCGTCATTGCTGCACACGGTGGTGTGCATGGAAGATGCAATGCAAGGAGCAAGACCTATTCGCTTAATGTCTGTTTAAATACAAGCTCTCTTTACCGTGAGCTATTACCAGAAGTGTTCTTTCAGTACTTTTAGAGATGTCTAAGTATTACATGTGTTTATGTAATTAGAGATATTGCTGAAGAATTTGACATTCCAGTGCGTCAATTGTTCTTAAAAACATCAAAATAAGGTTGTGCTCGCGTAATTTTCCATGCAGGATCTGCATGTCGGTTCCTGGCGGATGGGCTTTCCAGAAACATATTGGGCAGGAACACTGCGTCATGGGCGTCAGCCCACCCCTGAAATCAGGCATTTCACTGTTGTCGTCTATCAATTCCCCGCCTCAGAAAAGTTTTCTAGTCGACGTTATGGGTTTGCATGCCTTGTTTTATGCTTCTCTATCTTGTTGTGACGTTTGCAGTCTGCATCGTGCAGTATGTGAGACATTACGATGAGCTCACGTGTAGTTGGGTGTCGCTTCTGATTGGCCCTCGAATATTAAATTTTATGGTATTGGCTGAGTAATGGCAACTGAAAGTTCAGTAGATGTCGGTGAATCGGAATATCTGCATGTGTAATTTTCCCGAGGAGCAACACTCTGCTAATTATCTTGCATACTTACTTTGTGCAGTATTTCCGGCATATAATATACTTCTCTCACTAGTCTAAGCCACATGCCTGGCTAAAAAAAAGCGATACAGGCCTGCGAGAAAATCATGTCTAACTAGACCATACTGCTTACATTCGAAGGTCTCGCATTAACACACAATACTTTTTTGGTTCCGACGATCCAGAGATAAATGGCTGAAGATTTTACAATATTTTATCATGTTTCATAGGCAACTAGCTCGTAGTATTAACTCTTTTTGTTCCAATACAAAAAAAATCAAAAGGTGTGGAATGCTTTCTAAGGACCCAAGAAATTTGCCTTATGTCGAAGAAATCTGCAGTGAAGGTTGTCGAGTGACTTTCCTTCTGCAGCTTTCTCAAAATATCAAGGGTCATTGGTTGGCGGTAAAATTAGCTCCCTTGCAGAGAAGCCGTATACTTTGTTGGCGTGACAAGCTGTTGGGCGCCGAGGTACTATAACTTAAAATGTTTTATGTGCACTACTCTTTTTCATATATGCAAAACATATGCGATGCGAAACGCAAACTCTAACTTTACTGGCTGCCCGTTGCGGACAGCCGAGCTTGTTCCTTAACCGGACATTACTGAAACTAACCTACAGATCAACAGTTCACCAATCAAAAGAAAAAATTACAAGTTAAACCAGATTCTTCAGGCTTGCCAGCAATCAGATTTGGAGATTCGACAGGTTCACCTCGTATTCAACGGTTGCGCGTCTGCTGATAATTTGGCAGTTTGCTGTTACTGCATGTCAGCTTGCGCCTCAATAATTGCCGAGGGCGCGACCCTACGTCGTGAATGGGAGAGAAAATGATGCTTGGATTGGGTGGGAAAATATGTCCGTCATCTAATCGAGAAATTACGAAAAAACTACGTTATGAACTAAATTTTTAAACTAAGCGAAATATTTTAAGCGAAACATTTTGAACTTAACACTTTGAGCGAAATGAAATATTTAGGGCGAAATATTTTGTAGAGCCTCTTTTTGGTTCAGTTTTTCAATGTATTATAAGACTAGTTCAAGCCTGGTATCTTCTAACAACGTAGCGCTTAAATACGAACTTTCACGACTTCTGGCAAGTATTGGGCTTGGCACGAGTGTGAACTAAAAATAAGTTTTAACTCACATGTGCCTTTCTCGCTTAATGTAAAAGAGACGGGCATATTCCCTGAGTTTTATGAGTCGAGGACTGCGTTTAAGAGGTGCAGTGTTTTTTTAACGGATAACTATACTTTCGCCCAGTGGGCGCCCAGTGGGGCAGTGCGTAAACGCCGCACACCCATAAAGAAACTTTGCCCCTCGGTTCGCCCTTGATCCCCTGTCGTGTTTGTTTGTATCACATGACGAGAAGCGTGTGCGCCATCGCAACCGTTGCGCTCGATGAAAATGCACACGACATGATGTTCTTCATGCAAACAATCCCGTAATCTTTTGAAGTGTCCGCAGCTTTATACGCCCTGTTGATGAAGACTCGTTTCAATGTGGGTGTCTGTGAACATTGCGACAAATGTGTTGTGTAGCAGCAAGTATATTGTGAATAATTTGACACTCAATTCTCGTGCGTGGTCTCTAGACTTGTAGAACCCGGTCTACACTAATTATGCCTTCATTTTGATTAGATTCCCAGCTTACTATTTGTGACGTAAGAGTGGTAGCGTCACATGTGATGGCGAATGTGCCGGCTCTATGTCTCATCGCCGATTGGATTAGTTAACAGATTTTGTGAGGTAACGGCGCGCATTACTGGTGACGAAGACAATAAGATGTGAGATGTAAGGAATGCATATAAGTTCAACAAACTGCTTTTTGAGATGTCTCACTCGATGACATCAAGAGGGTGCAGATGAGCTCTTTGTAGAATATGCCAAGACGATGATAATAATCTCATTCAAGCTCTCTAGCTCATGAGTATCAGGACTCTTCACCATTGCCAAAGAAAAGCTAATCAAATTATCATTAATATGTTTAACGAATCAAGAGTTTATTCCCAAGAAACCCTTCACAGAAAAGAATCATGCAGGCACAGATGTGTCAAAGTATATCCTGCACTGAGAACAAACCTAATTTCAGGCCTTTTGGATGTAATGCTAATGACGTCGGCGTTTTCGTGAATACGAAGGATTACGCATTGCGTCTGGCTGTGTCAGACCCACAGTGGGTATCGCACTATGCACGTGTTCAAATTGTAGCTACGCTTTACGACTGGAAGAAGAATCACTACAGACCCTGTCAGAGCTGAGATATCGTACGGAATTTTTACCTACAGTAGTCTCGGTCCATGATTAGCCCGACGAGCGTCGTGGTTGGGTTATCGACACATTATAGCTTGAAACAGCCAACGGTATATACCGGAACTCTCGTGAGTATGAAATAGCTGTGGATTCCTCTCCTGCAGGAAACATCAACAGATAGTCTAATTATACAAGTATTAAACGTTATTCAAGAATACAACACTCAGATCCACCAAGGGTATCGCACTACCCACTGGTCCAAATTATAGCTACGCTGTGCGGTTAGAAGAGGAATCACGGAAGACCCTGTCGAGGGCGACATATCACGTGATCACATTATAAACAGCCGCATTTGGCCGACTCGGGCCGATTTTGTTGCGCGTTTGCGAAAACCCGCTCATAATCTGGAATAGTGACGTGATTGGATTTAACTAAGGCCAACAAGTGTTCGTGTTTGGTAGGCACTGAAGTTATTATAATTCTCTATCTGTATCTAAACTATACCTGGAACTCCTTGACTTTCCGTTTCTTATTGATTGCCCTTCAGACTAGAGCGGGAACCCCTCAATATATAGTGCTCTTCTCCGATCTGTGCATTACTCCTTGCAAGATGTGTGTTCCCTTGTTACCTGTCTTCAAGGGGTTTTCATCTGCTCCCTGTGCCTCTGAAACCTATGTACCTTGTCTTATGTATATGTCCACTCCTGCTTTGCGGTCACCATACTACATCCCACTTTGTATCATAGTTACCCGCACTAGCATATGGACACATCCTCATACTTCGGCACTTGTTTCATCTGTATGCAGTCAGATGAACATGCAGTGCCCGCAGGTGCACTGATTCCTCATGTTCCAACAAGTTCAACAGATTTAGCAACGATGGCTCGAAGCAGCCAGCAATCAGAACTGACCCTCTCGGGATACAAAATAACCCGAGATTCCTCATATGGATGAATCATCAACGAAACAGTCTTAAGTATTCAGTGTCAATTGTTATTCAAAGAATCTAACACACGCTAATAGAAACAGCAAATGATTGTGAACCATGATGGGCTGTAAAATTCTTAAGGGTGTATGAGCAATTGCAGTAAGCAAAGAACATACGCTTCGGTTCTCTTATCCTTCTCAAAAAACGTCTACAAAAGGGACAAGAAATGAAAATTGTCGAAATACTTCGATTACCGGAAACATATTTGAAGGACATACGCAAACATCTCTTCTGATATCAGATCCAGTACGAGGGGTCCTCGTATGACTCAGTCACTAGGAGATCCTTAAAATTTCTGGTGACCAGGCTAAAGAACGTTCACATGTTGATGAGAGTATGGGAATCGTAAACAATCAGCAGCTAAGAATACTCTTTAATCATCGGATGAAAAACCTGGTGTACCGATGTTCTTTGCGAAAAACGATTGGTAAAAATACAGTGTTTTTCAAACTATTCAAACCAGCGCGACAAAATTATTCAAACCAGTGCGACAAAAATATGCAAAGCAGCGCCACGAACCAGTGCGACAAAATTATTCAGACCAATATTCAAAAAGTTTCGTACCACTTCGCACGTTCTTTCAAACCAAACACAAGTTGTTATAAACAAGATAACATGGGAACTAGTTCAGTTTTGTCCGTTTTGACTCTTGATTTGTAATGCAAGACTTCCAAATGTAGTACATATGAGGTATTCGTCCAGAATTAAGATTTCAGAATATTGAATTCTAATAAAAGTTGGTGTGAAACATTATGCCATTTGGTTTGAAAGATTGTGCGTAGTGGTACGAGACTTTGATTGGTTTGAATAATTTTGTCGCGCTGATTAGAACAATTTGAAAAACACTGCAATAACTTCTTTTGCGCGGTATACATCAGTACACCAGGAATACCACATAATAACCAAGTGTATCTTTACTTGGGAGATTTCACATAAAAGATTGAACCTCGTGGTCTGATCTAGAGTTATAACTGCTTGGTTAGTATGCTTCATTGGAGATTCGCCCAGAATTTCAGTAGTGCGAGAAGTTTTAGATATGAATCAGCTTTTCAAGGGGCATAATTGTTAAACATGAGAACAGCAGTACATCCCAGATGGTCCTACTGACACAAGGTGGTCATCAGACGGCAACCATTGTATTCAATTTTTGGCCAGAAATAAGCACATGAAATCAGCTTCTATGGGAAGCAACAGAAGGTAGCCGGGTTGCCAAGTAATCTGGACTAGGTAGTTTAGTTACACAGCCCCAATCTAGCTCTGAGAGTCTGCCGCACTCACAGAAGACCATCGAATTGGATCTTGAAGAATATTGAGCTAAGTGAATTCCTAGTATGGTTATACAGATAAGAAATATAGAAGCGTGAAGTGTGCCTACTGAACGCACGAAATACGATTATTGATCACAGCACTTATTAGATTGACAGAAGACCAACATTACCGTTTCTGCATATATGCACTTTTTTGGTTAAAAGTGCAACAATAATACTATATTATTTCCAGATAGTGTTTTCGTTTACTCAACAGAAAAAAGTGAGATCCTTGTTCCTTTAGTATTTCGAGTAGTCCTTTCCTAATTAGTCCAAAAGAGCTCAGGGTTTATTGCACAAGGGCAATGCTCAGATAGCAATGAAGCCCTTGGTTGCTTTTTTTTTTCTCAACCAATTTACACCTGTAGGTACGATGGTTGGAGAATTTGCTGTGTGAAACACATAACGAATATCATTCGTCCGAAGATTAGAAAAATCTGATCCTCAAAAAACTGAGAGGCTACTCTGTGTCAATGTTATGACACAAGACAGTCACATATATAACTTGTAGATTGCACTTGTTTCTTTATGAGTAGCGCACTACCCCCGCGAATATGGTCTACGCTAATCAATCAGACGTTAGGGGCCTGAAAAAAGGGCCAAAACGCTCCGGTGACTTAGACCAGCACCTTAAATAATCCTACTATTTCTTGCTATATTGAGCCGGGATAGGTACCCTCTAGCCCACAGCCTGGGTTAGAGACCAGGCTCAGAGTTCCTCCTTCAGCTCCCTAAAGTCTATTTATGTTTACCGCGACTTTACAAGACAGGTGTTGTCAACGAATACACAAAGGTATTAGTTGTTAACGTACAACGGAAACTTTTTTGAGCAACATCTGTTCCAAGTACTACGTGGCAAGTTTTTTTCAAGTTTGGCTGTAATTGATACATGCGTCATTCAGAGCTCTATACAAAAAGTGTTCGCTAGCATGATTCTGAGGAGAAATGAAAGTTAGGGCAAATGTGTCTTGAGCCAATCAACTAGGCCCATACCTCCAAGGCATCATAAAAGTCAACTCTCTTTTGGCTCTTGTCGATATTTTGGACGACTCTGTAACGCAAATCATCTACCATGATTGAATGACCGCACGATATGAATGCCACACTGTGTTTGGCCTCACTGATGTCTGTCTCCACAATTTGTTGTAGGTCAGGACGTCCCTCGACAAATTTGATGTGAGGAAGCTTTTCTGCGAGTTGGTCCATGATTTTATCGATATGCTTCTCCTCCTTGAATTCCTTACTACAGTCTTCATCAGTAGATATAAGCGAGTAGAGATCTTCAACGCCTTCAACCAAATCTGGACGGGTGACATAAATTGTGATTTCAGTGTTCGAGGTTCTGAATCTTTGTAATTCCTGGAACATCCATGTCAAAGACTTTATTTCTCTGACAATCCAGGTGAGCTTCAATCTTTGCTTGCTGTCGGAAGCCTTTTCCAAATGTTGGAACTCAGAGAAAAGTCCTGGAATACCATTACCACCGGCTATGAAGTGAACATCGCTATGGTTTTTGACTGGGTTTGATTCGCCATAAGGTCCTTCGACACTTACTCTCATTTGCGTTGCTTTCCCTGGCAAGTTGACTAAGTGTTTGTAGATGGATTTGGTCACACCACCCTTCACCTTGCAATAAAAGACAATTTTGTCTTCATTTTCAACATAAGTAAAAGGGTGGGATTGCCAAAAGTGGTAGCTGTGCATGAAGTAGACAAAAGCGTGTCCCCCTGGAATGGGTTTCCAGTAATTTGGTCTCTTGACGGTGACCTTCATCGTGTCATCGGAAAAAATGGCCACGTCCGCTTTGGGGAACCCAAACATAACCATTCTGATCACTCGAACAATTCTGTCACAGGCCCAAACGGCAAATACAGCATACATAAACTGAGCGTACTCAAGTTCGTAGACATGGTGCCAGGCCCCAATTACAAAGAAAGCGGCCAAAACAATGTGGATGATCAAAAACATCTCATAGTAACTTCTTCTCAACACGAGCAATCCCTGGAATATGATGAGAACTCCACAGGTGAAGGCAACAATTCCCCACACAACGTAGTTTTCGGAAGTTTCCTCCTCAATATCATTGTAAAACACGAAACTTCTGAAATAACAGATACCATGGATGGTTGCCAAGAGAACACACATTCTGGCGATCCATCTGTGATAAGTGATGAATCTGGAATATTTCCAACGAGTGACCCAGAGCAAAAAGTTGTTACGACCTCCAAACAAAACCAAAAGCGGCAAAAGCATAAGAGACATTATTCCAGTTCTGTCAGCAACATAACGGTTCACAGCAATAAGTTTCAGCGCAAAAACGGGGTCACCCTTGAGATAATGGATTTCAGCAGCGCAGAGTCCAAACAGCAACCAGAAAAAAACAAAAAGAACAATAGTTTCGATGCGGGATGGAACCAAGAAAGAGAAGATGTAAAGGAAGTTTTGCTGGGTGGCATTCTTCTTGCGAAGGAGGGCGGGCAACACAACGTACTTTCTCCACATTCTGGAGATCTTTCCATCAAAGGTGCGACGAAGACCCGGGAAAAGAATCAAGCTCCAGTTAGCAATAGCCGAAATTAAACAGATGAAACCCCAATAGGCAATGAGACCAGCACCATAGAAAACAGTATGGTTGTAATTCTGGAGAAATATATCCTCGGCCTTGATTTGAAGCAAAGACGCAGTTTGGTTGAGAATGATTGGATGGGTCACTGGGTCTCCAAGTTTGTAGTCCCCCATTTCTTCAACGGTTTTGCCCTTGTCCAATAGTAACTGGTAACTTTCCGAGATATTTTCCCATGTGACTGTGGTAAAGTATTCTTCGGCACATTCTTGAATGAAGAATTTGAGGCCATCGCTAGTGTTTCTGCCCTTGTATGAGAAACACCCCACCAATGTGGCCATGGCATTAATGTCCGTGCAAAATGGGGTGTTATCGTTTGGTTCCTTGCTCCATTGAGCCTCTGCCAGAGCCTCTGAGGTACATCCCCAGTATGTAATCTCTGACAAGCTGTAGAACTTGAGGTTAGTGGGCTTACCTGCCAACCCTATCGATACAAGAAGAGTGAAAAAAAGGAGAATTACCAAACGCATTCCATAAGTACGTTCAGATTTTGGAGTCGCCCCAACCAAAAGCAGAAGGCAAAAGGTATTTATACGGGGCTTGCTGCTGTTCTAAGATCAGCCATGGGCCATAAAATAATCGCTCGTGCGTCTTTAGTTATCCAATCAGTAC